>JANHGN010002765.1:0-39076 GCA_024605025.1 Megaceryle maxima
AAAAAAAAAAAAAAAAAAAAAAAAAAAAAAAAAAAAAAGTAAAAAAAAAAAAAAAAAAAAAGAGGGGTGGGAGTGATGAGAGAAAGAAGGAAAAAGACCATAAAAACTTTCAAGTCCAACATCACGGTTTACAAGACAGAATAAAAAACCAGCAGTTGTTTAGAATCCAATACGGACTATTAAGGCTCATCAAACAGTTTCTTCTTGCCTTATTCCTCTTTTCAGGTAAGCAGACCCTTACCCTGCAGCCCCCCGAACCCCAGCTCCCACCCATCCCTCCCCGCTCACGCAGCCTATTAAACCTGACTCGTTCGGTTTAGATGTTTTGAAATCCTGGTACGTTAATCACTTGTGTTTGCACACACTTTATGTGGGTTGTTGGTCATGGTCTGTAGTTATACTGGCTGTCTCCCTTGCTTACTTAAAAGTACAATCCAATTGAAAATAAAGATTTTGCAGGTTTGCTCATTTCACACAGCGCTAGCAGCTGCTAAGTGTCTTTTGCAATTCATCAGAGGCCTCCCAGACCACCTGCTCTTGGCATCCTGCAAACAGCTGGCTCTGTGTAAGTACCATAAGCTATTATCTTACTCAATAAATAATGAAATAAAGAAAGAAGGCAGGACAAAAATCACGTCTTTGTAAATAACGTACATTCATGACTAGCCATCCTGTTCTGGAGAAGCAAATCAAGTTAAGATCCTTCGCTGGATTTAGCAGTACCTTATGACAGAAGATGGAGATAAATCAACACCAATACACAGGGCTCTGTATTTTCTTTCATTTTGAAACCTGCTCTATTTCTGAAAAGGCCAGAGGGAGCTTTTATGAAACTTCAGCTAATGTCACCAGATGTCCCACTACTGAGAGGTGACTCCTGGTCTTTGAAAGAGTCCCCCACTTACATTTTTTTGAAATGAACTTTTGTCCTCTCTTTCTGGTCCCAAGAGTAGATACGAGGTCACCTACTCCTCCCCAGCTGCCCAGGAGGCTGCTGCCAGGTCTCCTCTGAGCTGGAGGAAGAGCTGCCAGCTTGTCAGGCAGGAGGTGGGCTGGACCTCAGATGGGAAGGGCCATGGGCTGCCAAAGATGGAGCACAAAATGCATCCCTGAGGCCGGAAAGGAACTTCAGAGGTGAGAGGAGGAAGATGACAATGAGGAAAATGGTGTCATAATATTCCCCTTGAAGACAAATAACAGTTCTAGTAGGAAAGTGCTGCAATTTGGGCACAAAGCCTGTATCTCATAAGGACTTTTATTTTTAAATCTATGAATTTTACAAGGTGCATCTAACAGATTTCTTGCACTGCAAACAAAGGCAATAAAGAAATGCAATCTGTTGCATGAATGATTTATACCAACCCAATTTAAATGTAAGGTCTGATTTATCTTTTTTTTATTATTATTTTGTTTTTTTTTTTTTTTTTTCCAATGGCCTCCTGGTTTATGTTTGCTGTAAACAGAGGATGTGAAAGATGACAGTTGGAGATCTGACTGCCTGAGCTGTGGAGAAAACTGGGAA
Organism: Megaceryle maxima; assembly: GCA_024605025.1. NCBI lineage: Eukaryota > Metazoa > Chordata > Aves > Coraciiformes > Cerylidae > Megaceryle > Megaceryle maxima. The sequence continues at coordinate 1,523 of JANHGN010002765.1, forward strand.
GTTCAGTGTCTGCCATGGTTTGCAGACATAAAGCCACTCATTCTCCCACAGAGGAAAGTGCTGCCTGGCAGGTTGGCTCATTCCCTTTAACAGCAGTCCTCTTGTAGCAAGGTATTAATCACTGTGAGAAAGGATGCCTGATGCTCCTGCTATTGCAAGTGAGGACTGGGAGAGGAGCATTTAAAACCCAGCTTTTAATATCCTAAAAAAAAAAAAAAAAAAAGTAGTACTTGCAATGGTTTCCAGAATGACTGTTTTCTCCTTCCTGTCTTACAACCACTGTGTGGGAGTTGCTGCTGAAACTGCAGACCAAGGTATCATTCCCTCTTCTGAATTCAGATGGAGCAGCTGACTCCTAAAGTGGGGTGGAAGGGAAGAAGCCCTCATTTGATCCCGTCTGTGCCAGGCAGCACAGCTGAGCTGGCACTGGGATGTTTTAGTTTGCTCCTGTCATAGATCAGTGGCAATTTAATACCTTCCTGACATGATGTGTAGCCAGGAGGGGAGCGAGGCAGATACTCTACCTTGGAGAGATGTCTCTGATGGACCCCTTAAAATCCTGTGATTGACAGGGCCATGCCATGCACTCCTAATGAAGCATTTAAATGCCCCAGTAAGTACAGCAAATGTGCATGACATCCCTGCAAGTTTTTCTGTTTCATTTCAACCTTCCTGCCCTTTCCAGTCTCTCTCTCCTCTTGTTTCCAAGAGCAGTCAGTTCCAGAGGCCAATTCACATATAAACACAAGATGCAAACGAACCTGTCCAGCATTTACCTCTCTTTTCAGTAGATGCCGGGGACAAACAGCTACAAAGTCTTAAGAAAACTCTAAAGCAAACATCAGTGGCTGGTTTCTGATAACGGTTTTCAGGACTCATTTCCAAGCCTGTTACATGTCAGACCATCTCTTTGGGGCATTGCTACTCCAGCAACAGGGTGGCCCATTCAGGGAGCATGGCTGGCCAGAGACGTTAGGGGGGGGAACTACTCCCCTCAGCATCCACAGGCAGTGTTTTGCTGATTAAATGGAAGCAAAGGAACAATGGACTTTGACAAATGTGGAGCAGTTCGACTGCTTCCACCAATCCTGGAAGGTCTCAGGAGAAAAATAGCAGAATGTGTGGCAGCACCTCTGTGGGTGTCAATGGGATCTGCAGAAGGTGGTGAGAAAGATCTAAATTGGTCTCAGATACTGAATGTTTTGGGACTCCTCTCCTGTGGCATTGATACACTTTTGCCACTATAGAGATGAATATTGTCCTTCTGAATGCTGTGTGGTTTCTTGTGCTTGGCACTAAACTGGAGCCTGAAGCAAAAGCACAGCTATAAATGTTCCTCCATTCTGCATATTGGATTTTCTTTATGCCCAATATCTTGCAGCTTTTCCTCTTTTTTTTGCCACTAAGCATTTTCTGATATTTGTGGCTAGAAGCTATAGTCTTTATGATATTTTTAGTACACTGCATGCTTGTTTAAAGTGCACCTTATAAAACTTCAGTCCTCAGCCAGGTCTCTATAAACTGGTTCTGGTTTACATCAACAAGCTTCAAACCTTCCTTGCCATTCCCTACCCTCCCCTTTTAATAATGAGGCAATCTATAGCAACAATTTTTCTTGCATGTGGTGATGCAGCCTACTCAGAATTCAAGACAGGAGGCTTTTACTTTACTTTATTATTTCACCAAGACTAAAATCCTCCAGATACTATTTTCATTTCTAAAAGCAGCCTGGGTAAACACTGAAGATGGAATTAAGAGTTTTGCTCTTGACAGAAAGAAGCTTGAATAAAATGAGCATGGGACATGGCATAACCCAGCCAGAACCCTGCCCCCCAAAACAAACAAAACAAAACAAAACCTAACTACAAAGAAAACCTTCATTATGAGCACAGGCTCACTTTATCATATCTCAGCTTCCAAACATCCTGAAACACATGAGCAGTTCAGAACTCATCTCTGGTCTGGCCAAATCTGCAGTTGAACTGGCCTTTTGATATTAATTTTGAGGAGTTTGCCTTTGCAGCCAGCAGCTTGGGGTTTTATAAAAAGCAGTGATGGGCAAAACTCAAAGGGTATGAGCTTTGGTTTACATCCATCCCTCAATGACAAGAATAGTTCTTTGAGAATGAGTGAACTACCACAAGATCTGCAAAGTGGGGTTAGAAACACCATGGTTTTTTGGATTATATTGACAGCTCCCATCAGGAGGAATTATACAACTAACCTCTCCTATTTGACCCTGATGCCTCTAATGAGAGTATTACAACACTTCTATTAGAAACTGTCTAGAACCCCCAGCCAAGGCCAGAGCACCTCTGCAGCAGGCACATGGTGTGTATACACAAACACACACACACACACCCCTATGCATTAAGAAACTTAGTGCTGTGAAAAGAACTTAATAAGAAACTCAATGCTGAGAAAGCTGAGGAGGGACTATTTACAAGGGCTTGTAGTGATAGGACAAGGGGTAATGGCTTTAACCTGGATGAGGGTAGATTTAGACTAGATATTAGGAAGAAATTATTTACATTTAGTGTGGTGAGACAGTGGAGCAGGTTGCCCAGAGAAGCTGTGGATTCCCCCTCCCTGGAAGTGTTCAATGCCAGGTTGGATGGTGCCTTGAGCAACCAGGTTTAGTGGGAGGTGTCCCTGCCCGTAGCAGGGAGGTAGGAACTAGATGATCTTTAAGGTCCCTTCCAACCAAAACCAGTTTGTGATTCTATGTAAAAAAAAAAAAAAAAAAAAAAAAACAAAAACAAAAAAAAACCCCACCAATACTATCAGTAAATCCCATTTATCAATTTTACACCAAACTCAGTGGTGTAAAGTCAGCCTTATTTTGTGCTTGGATGAGAGGCATATGCTTGCAAAAATGGATCTCATTAGAAAAAGGATTCTGGAAAGAAAGTATTTTGTTATTGTTTCAGTGTTATTTTCACTGAGGGAATGGAGTATCAGCCTCCCACTTGTGGAAGTTATTCCCAGGCTCTTCTGAGTATCATATTCCACTCCAGCACTTGCTTCCCTTTCTCCAAGCATTACCATGCACAAGGCAACATGTTTTTCAAGCTGCCTGCAACTGCCACTGAAAGTCCCATACTTTAGTTAAAAACTAAAAGCAAATGGAGGATATGGAGTATCAATGGGAGGTAGCAGTCAAGCTGATGGTGCAGCACTGTTAATTACACAATACTTTTATTGAGCAATTCAGTGGTAATTCTTACTGCTATTCCTCCTTAATAAGATCCATTGTGCACCATAAAATAGTAACTAGGACACAGTTTGTATTCCACGTGCATCTCATATCTCTTTAGCAGGTTCTTCCATATCCATAATCTCATCATTATTACTATTACCCTCAGAAGAGAGTTGACTTGCATTAATCAGACAGGCTGCCATTCCCTTGCCAGGTTTTCTGCAGTTTTATTGTGCTTTTGGACATTTTAATTAACTTGAAAAATTAATTAAAAATCTTACCTTATTAATATCTCCTACCTTCCCCCTACTCAGCAATCTATTATCACTGTTTATCATCACTGACCATTCAATTCTAGGATGGTCTTGTAATGGGAGAGCACACCAGAATGCCCAGGTACTGCTGAAATGCCAGGGCAACTTGGAGACATCTTAAAATGCTCAATCTCATCTTTTACTTAAAGTATATATGGTTATTGGAGAAGTAAAAACAAACTTCCACAGCTCATTAAAGACTATTACAATTCCTTCCCTCTCACAATCCATCTTAAACACCCAGATCTTTCATCTGTTCTTGTACAGCTGGTTGGAGATTGCCAGAAAATGGACTGAATGAAATGAAGGCCAATTCATTTAAAGGTGCAATGACACATCCCTGAGACTTGGTCACCAATCACATTAGTTAGATCTTTACAAACTTCTTCATAAAAAAAAAAATTAAACAGCATATTCTAGAAATGAATAAGGAGTCCATGGAATTTACTCTCAAAACACACATAGTTTAATAGAGAAAATAACCCATCTTTCTACTGGCATTTTTAAAACAAGCTACAGAACTTGGTAAAGAACAGTTGCCCTAACACAAAATTCTTAAGTGTGCTTAAAACCTCCAAAGAGCCTGCGAAATTTTGTAAAAAAAAAAAAACAAAACAAACCAAAAAAAAAAAAACAAAACAAAGCAAAAAAAAAACCAAACCAACACCAACACCAGGCAGAAAGGGTATGTTTCATGCATTTTTGTCTTTTTTGCCATGCTCCTCTCCATTGCTTAGCACTATTAATGTGATTAATTCATGATTGCACTAGAGTGAGCCATTCCACCGGGGCCAGCTAGACTAACAGCAAAGAGCACACCATGCCATAAGGGTGCACAAGCATGTCCTCAACATTTGTTTGAGGCGCCAGCTGGGATCTCACCTCTGTTCTCCAGCTCATACAAAGTGTGATGCCCGGACTGAAAGATTTGGAAAGTAACCAGCAGATTTTTGATTCGGTGCACTGTTATTTTGAATTGTTTGCTTTTAGTGACCACGTGAAGGTATGTCAGTGGAGCTGCTACATATTAGCTCAGCTTTAAAACTTATTCAATGCTGTATCTTGGTCTTTTGTTAAGAAGGGCCAAGAGACACCTGAGTCGTTCCTCAGGTTTCAGGAATGGGAGTCATCAAGCTGCTAAAGTGACAGATGATCACCCTCCTTGGCAGGGCTCATCTCTTTCTCTGGGAAAGAGAAAGAACATCAGATACTGTAGTCATACACATATGGCTTCTATAGGGAAAACAAAGAAATAAACCCAGGTTCCTACAGATATTGCTTGTGATGCTGAACTTCTTTTAGAAAGAAATAGGACTTGCTGGAGACCTAGTAAAGTTCAAGCTCTAGTTTCCTAAGGAAAGCTTGTCCCATTGTAATGGCATTTGGCTTGTGGCTTAGGAGATGTGGGTTCAATCCCACCTATGGGCATCCTGTGTATAAAAATCATTTAGACACTGCCTGTCTCTGTCCCTTACTTGTAAGCAGAGCCAGGTAAGCAGCTACAACTAACACTACTGCTCAATAGAGAGAGCTAACAGCAGGGAAAAAGTTAATTATTGTTAATTAAAAAAAACAAAACAAAAAGAAAAGTTAAAAAAAAAGTTCTGTTCCCACCAGATAAAATACATAGTCAGAGCAAACTCAGCATATTTGCAGCTCCTCTGAGACAGGACAATTCCAAGAGCTCTCCATAAAGGAGGATGATCCAAGAGATACTCAAACTGCCTGTGGTTTTAGTCCTTCCAAAACCAAAGAAATTATTTTTTAATTGGTGTCAGAATTTCATGCACAAAGGCATTCACCTGCTTTTCATCCAACACCTGGATTACTAGAAGACAAAGCAAAAGGAGTGACCAGTATAGCTGAAATCCTAACAAAAACCACTTTGAGGTAGTTTAGAACTGCGCATCTTATTGCAGCCAGGAGAGAAGCTTCTGAATTATTTAGTAACCTCAGGCCTTTCAAAAGGAGACGAAACTCATTGCCCAGTTCCATGGGGCTTAGATGAAGTTGTGCGGGTAGGAGTATTAGATATTTATTCGGCATGAACTTTGATAAATAATTTACCAGTTCAACTGTGACTAACAAGATCGCTGAATGGTGAAATCTCTGCAGTAAGCAAATAGAAATGTTTCCTCTGTCGACTGTGCAGGTGAGGTCCCAAACTCATCAAAAGAAATACAGGCTGCATTTTGTAAAATTCAGCCAGCTAGCCAGGATGCTTCATGGCAATGGGTGAGTGTTCTGCTTCATAGTTGGCATTATTGACCCAGTCTTACCTGGAGTATGGCAACTTGAGAGGTTTATTAATATAAGCTTGTACTGCTGGATCAGAGGGCCCTCTGCTCACTGCCACAATGTTTTTCACACAGATGTGTCAGAGAAACATAGAAACACAGGGAGATGAGGAAACTGTCTTGTTCTTACCGTGAACAAGCAAAGAGCATATGAATCCTTCTGCTCAAAACCCAGACAGAGCACTTTCAGCTGTGTGTACAGAAGGGAAGGGAGTCCTCCACTAACGGTGTTAAATGTACAGAAGCAGAATTTATGCGCATTCCTAAACAGTGTATCTTTCTCCTTCTTTTTAAATAGATGGCCCAGAGGCCTTCTTTAAACCCCCTGTCCCGCTTTTCTTTTGAACTAACCCCATTTATACTCTTGCAGTTGCGCGTGCACATTGTCAAGCAATAGTGACATCAAGTGGTCTGGCTTAGCTGATCACCAGCACTTCTCTCTCTCCGCTCATCCCAAGGGCAGATATCGATCGTCATCAATCCTTTGTGTAAACAGATCTGAAATAAATCCGGCGTCAGACATTTATCCTGTTGAGGGTATTGCTCATCAGCATGATTTAAGTTATGTATATATGTGAGTATAGTATGATTTACAAGAGACCTTCCAACGTCTCACTGTATGGTAGTTTAAAAGTTCTCTATCAGAAATATACCTGTATAATCATGACAGTAAGAAGATGAAGAGCCACCTTCTCCCATCTGATCTATAGCACCAGTAGACCAGTGAAGCAGGAATGAGTATTATTTAGTGTTTGTATTATTGAGTGCCTAGTATCCTCCAGCAGAGATCAAGGCTCTGTTGTGCGAGACACTGCAAATACATGAGGAAAATGTTCCCAGCACCAAGAGATCTTGTAGTCTCCCCAGTGAGAAATGAAAAAGGCAGAAGCGGTCAGCAGGTAGGAGAGCCCAAGACTGTGAAGACACAAAAGCAACATAGCTATGTAGTCCCGCCCCACCAGCTTCCTAAGCAACAAGAACCCTCTTTTATAGATACACAAGCCCTAAAAATAGGAAGGCAATTGTGATGACAAAAGCAACACTGTTGCCTGAAGGTATCTGTCAAAGAGACCGAATAAATCTAAGGTCTAACCATTGCCTGAGACCAAAGAAAAACCTTTTCCTTTTCCCTGGTGATACCTGCAATGGCAGGTCCACCTCTACTTCCCAAAACAACAGCTGAAAATGCTGTTCCCTCACACCTACCAGCTCTTTGAAGATTTCAGAGAGGTGTGCAAGCTGATCAGTTTAAATTATTTTAAGATATTTTCAGCATATACATAGTGATTGTTTCATTTGCTGTTTCTTGTGAGCAATAAGTCACCTGATATATTTGGATGGCCACAAATGCTACTTTAGTAAACTCTCCCAGAATTCTGAAAGTTTTCTGGGCCAAAGGGTTAAATTCATAAAGGTATCCATTGCTCAGAAGTGCTCTGATCAGCATTAGACAGTAGGGCATGGAAAAGGAGTTGTTTAGCAGGCAGCAACACCACCATATACATTTTCATCTAAATCACAGACTTCATGAGCCCTAGCAGCTCTAACACATGCCTCCGGTCCCTTTGGAGAGAGCAGGCTTAGCACAGGAGTGTGTGCATGTGCTAGTGCATGAACCAAAGGTGCTAATACAGAGAAATAAGAAGAGATGCTTTTGAAAGGGGAATGTTTTCCTCTACACCCCTTCAGCAGCCATCAACATGGTTGCAAAGCAAATCGTGGGAGGTGGTATCATAAGCATGCCAGTTTTAACGCCATAGTGGCAAGTGTAAAGTATAGAAGACACCAGAGAACATTCCTAAAAAGCATGGAAAGGAGAAAGGTGTATGATCAAGGATGCTTTAGTCTTCCACATTAAAGGTGGAAGGACTGCACAGCTGCTCTAGTGTGGCTGCAGTTGTCCAACCCTGAAGCTGTCACCGGGCACATACCCGAGCCCCTGACTGCCAGCAGGCATTGAAGCCTCTGCAGTGCACTTCTGGAGTATTGACAGTCATGCTGGTTCACTTACACCTGGCACCGACTCTTCCCCTCGTGCTTAAAGCACACCTTCAGTTTGCTGTAGAACCACTTGGTTCCTCTGTATCAGAACTGCAATACAAGGGAAATGGGTTTCCCAACAGCGTAAAACATAAGAGCCTGGGTTGACCCTGGTCTTGTTCTGTGTTTCTTTCCTGTTTCCTAACACTTAACCAGATTCCTGTTTCCTTCCTGCTATACTGAGAAGCTAGCTGGTTACTCCTACTGGTAGAGCCCTTGTATGTGCTCCCAAGCCCAGCTAAGCAAACCAGTATTGTCTCATGGCACACAGCAACGTGCTGCACGCCCAGCATGACCTGTATGGCACAGTACAGCAGTGGGGGGGGAACCAGGCAGCCCAGATTATGGGCCCCACTGCCCCATGATGTAAGACAGCCCTGGTTATTGCTGAGTACAGGTGCAAGTGAGAACATGTTCCTTGTTATTAGCTATTCACCATGTGTGCTCCAACATTCATTAGTCTCCTGTTTAACTACAGTTATTCAAGTAAAGGAGCAGAGACAATACCATATGACTTATGTGAACACACACACCATGAATAATGAATAGTGAATAGCCAAAGTGAACCTCACTGGACTGAAAATGCTTTGTCCAAGCTGTTTAACAAATACTTAGGAATAATATTCCCATTGACAGAAATTGGTTCTTGATGAGGAATAACTGATGCACTCACAGAAGAAAAGGAAAAAAAAAAACCCAACAACAAAACAACAAGAACACACATGCAAATCCCCCTAATTTACTCACAGTGAATAATCTCAGTATAGTCTCTACTTTCCTGCAACCATGGGAATCCTCCCTTGGATCCACAAGAGAAGGAAATGTAGCTCTATGTATCTACAAGACCACCTTTTTTTGTTGCTGTTCTGGCTTTTTGTAGATTTCTAGACAGTAGTAGTACCGAAATAATTTCCTCTGACAGCAAACTGTGAAGTGGAGGCACAGGGAAAAAGTAGGACAGTGTTGCAGCCACGCAGGGACTTGTTCACCCTTTCAGGCTTTGAGGGGAGGGATGTTTCTTCCAGTAACAAGTTGCCTAGATAAGATGCAGGGACTATGCAAAATGAATGGAGATGCTCAGGCACAGACTTGCTCCGTCATTTGGGTTTGTCAGGGGATGACATTTACTCTGGCTTTCTCATGTTGGGTTGTCATGTTGTGTTGACTTCAGTACTTGACCCAGAAATGAGAGGTAGCAGGATCAGAATGATAAGACAGCTAACAGCGAACATTACACGAGCTGGAAATTATCTCTTACAAAGCAAAAAAATGTAAAACCAAAGCTAGCTGCCTCCTGATTATTACACTAATAACAGGCTGTGCAGATACGCACGGGCTATACAGGATCGCATTGGAGAGCAGCTGTTCCAAACTGCTAGGAGAGCTGTTGAGGAGAAACTAATGTGTAAGAATTTCAAAGCAATCAGAACTCTAAACAGTCTCAAATGGTTGCATCTTCTGCATTGTGTTCTGCCACAAAGTGCTGTGAGACTTGAATTCAATCACAGAGATGCAAGCTGAAAGTGAGGAGCTGTAGCCACAGCTTGATTCTAATGCAAAGCTTACCTCACCTAACCAGAAGGATCCAGGATAGCATTATAAGCCAAATTTTCACATCCTCTGCACTGTGGCATAGCACATAGCATCATCCTCGGAAGACACGTGACCTAACAGAAGTAGAAACTTATAGACCCACGACGCCAAAAAAGAATTTGCCCTTTGCAATCAGGATCAACCTTTGGTCTTAACACACCTCTTCAGTCCATTTTATTTCATATTGCTCTGGTTTGGTTTTTGCACAGGAGCCACAGGCAGTGCTGCAGATAGAGGGAAAAATCCCAGGGCTGTGTTAAAAAAAATGCCAGATGTAAAGCAAAATGGATTAATACACTTTTCTACAAAGTGGTAAAATGAAAACACAATAGATGGACTTCCACACAGTTTGCCTCAGGCAAAGAGCATTCCATTAAAATAAAAATACATTTGGTTAGAGCAAATTAAATGTTCCCAAGGAGGAATAGCTTGAGGTCAAAGGTGAAGCCACTCTACTTGCACACATGTTTTCAATCTGTTTGACCTCTGTGATCAGCAAAGCTCAGATGTGCAAAGGGGAAGAAGCTTAAAAGAGATTGGGAAGAATAAAAAAAAAAAAATAAATAATACAAAGAAATGCATAAAAGATCTGTCTAACATAGCTGTAAACTCCCTGTACTGAAAGAGAAAAAGTTGTGAAGAGTTTTTCTGTGATCCTTCTGTAGGTAATGAAAGACCTAGATGATTTTGACCATACTGCAGAATAAAGTTTTTTCTCATCAGCTGCATCAGAAAGAATCACACATAAGCTGTTGTGGCAGGGATTTGTGTGCCTGACTTTGGGCATGCCTGAAAAGACTCAAGGGAAGTGGATCAAAAGGAAAAGCAAGTGAAACACTTTCTGTTGATCCAGTGCCCCATTTCACTCATACTCATCACTGAATGTTCTCCAGCTGCTCTCTTGCAGGCAGACACTGTGGGCAGGTTAGTGCCTGAGAAACCAGGGGGACTGGAGCAGTCAGGCAGAGGACAGCACCCCACCAGAATGACAGGTGACAGCTTCCAACGCAACCTTCATTGTGACTTAAACTCACCAGGAATGAGCAGCGCATGCCCTGCCTCCTTTATGAGACTAACCAAAACTAAGGTCTTATTCCTGCACTCTGGAGAGATTTGGCAGGCAGGGGAGACAGGGTGAGCAGCAGCAGGGAGATGGGGTTGTGAGTTTTGCCCCTCTGCTGCCTCCCTTCCTCTCCTCCCTAACAGAAACCACGAGTCAGGGTCTTCAGCACAATGCTAACGTTTCACATCCAGGCTCAAATATATCCAAAGAAAAGCAAAACAACCAAACAAATCTCATCTGAAGGCTCTTCCAGAGCTTGCTCACTTCAGCACAGAATGATAAAAACTACAGACTTTTTTATTGCCAGCCACGGGTTTATGATGCCTGCTAATGCTGCATGTTCACTACCCTGGCAGCCAGCATTAGACTGGCTTCCCCTGCGGCTTGGTGCTTGAGAGAGGAACCTCTCTGCAGTGGCTGTTTCTTGCAGCCAAGCCTTAATCAGGTCAACAAGAATGGATTTTGCTTCACACTCCCAGTGAAAGGCTGTCACATGAGCAGACTAGAAGTCCACAGAACCTCTGGACAAACTGCACCTAGCCAGGAGCCACGTTTGGTCAGATTGCTGCTTTGAAGCCATTCGGTTTAAGCTACTCAGTATTTCACAACTCATCTGTTTGCTATGGGTTAGCAAATCCATTGGCCCCTCTCCATCGGTGACAGCTGTGTTATTGCCTGTGTCACTGCAGGAAAAAAAGAAAGGTGCTTTACATCTTTCCCAGGTTATTACTGCGGATTGATCCGCACACAGCCCTGCAGCTGCAGGTTACATCCCTGGTGGCTCACTACCCACCCACCCACACACTACCAGGCACCAGGGCGACCCATATATCTACTGTGCAGAGCCCTGGGCTCAGCTGGGGGATTGTGGCTCATCTGGGTACCTGCCTGGGCTCAGAAGATTTGAGTGGCATTTCCACTGGGACTTGTGGCACTCTTTTGTCTTCTCAGCCGCTTCAAAGCGGCAGATAACCACACATTCACTTTTCAAAAGGGGAGTGTCTGCATCTCTACTAAGTCCTGATCAAGAAAAGCAGCTCTGTGTTTGTCACAAATCCATGTTCTCACCGGTCCTGAAATCCCAAAGCCAGAACCTCAGGCAGCATGAATGAGAGAGGCTGAATCAATTTCAAATACATGATATGGGTTAAAATCAGCTAAAAAATCTGGGAGGCAGCATTCAGAAAATGCACAACCACCTAACATGTGCTTCAGCTACGAATCAACCCCAAACTTCTCACCCTAACTCACCCCGCTTTGACTTACTCCCAAACCTCAGCCCCATGAACTTTGGGGTAGAGGGGATCCTGAAATGAGGCTTGAATTGTCTGCAAGATCAACGCTATTTACACCTTAGCTGCTGGCAGCAACACATTCAAAAGTGGTTTGCTACACCTCTCTTGGAGCAGCTTCAATCTGTGAGGTCGGGTTTTTTATTAGCAGGTAAGCCTGTGCCATGTGAGGAACAGCAGAATTTACACTTGCCATCTGCAAAATGAATTACATGTTCCAGGCATCTGCAGCTTCATAAATTATAACACAGTGTCAACAGTGCACCTGTGAGGAGATTTTAGACAACAGGAGCAAAGAAACTGCCAGTGCACCGAGGGGATGCACAGGAAAAAACAAAAAAAAAACCAAAAAAACCAAAAAAACAACCCACGCTGGAAAGGCTTTTGGCCCCTACCTGCCTCAGCTTGCCGAGCTTTTCCCTCCTGCGTGCCCATCCGATAGCAGATTTGCACCATCACCTAGAGTTCACACTTATCAGCCTTTTAAACGCTCAGCTCCTCTCTGTAATTAAGCGCGGTGATGAGGCTCTGCTTGGCATTCCTCTGTGGTCCCCCTTGGGAGGGAGGGGGGGAAGGACCGCTGGTGAGGGGCCCCTGGGGGAGAGGGGGGCAGGCAGGGGGTCGGGGGCTGGGGTTTTGCATATGAGATTAAGGAGTGAAGATCTCGTTCATTTTCCTTTCATCTGTCTGGGCTGTATCACTGAAGTCTCTGCTTTCCCTGTGTTATATTCGGCTTGCAGAGTGACTCATCTGCAAGCGCAAATTACCTTGCTAAAGTATTCTTAGGAGAAATAATTAGCCACAAGCACCTCCTCTCCAGCCTCCTGTATGTGCCTCCGGGGACTGGGGCGCTTGACATAAATCATTTAGTCCCGAGCCCTAGCACACACCTTTCCCAAAGGACTCCATAATTGGCAAAGTAGTTGCCAACCAGGTTTAAAGTGATTTGAAATTGTTTTCCATACAGCCTTGCTGATAGCAAAAGGTTTCCCCCTTTCCTCAAGCATGAGTTACAGTAACATGATTGAATGTAACCCGTTATTCAGTTCAAGCTGTGATTCTGATACAGTATAGACAATATAAATTCCCCAGAGCTCTGTGAGGCCACCTCAATGGTCCATTTAAGTCCAATTCAATTAGGCTCACTATAGTTCTTAGGATTTCTTAGGTATGTTTGCAGCAGCCTTGGGGTTTGAATGTGAGAACAGTATTCATCTAGGAGTTTTAAATTAGGTCTCAGGTGTCATCATTCTAAATGAATTATTACAGTGGTGTGTTCATGCCATTACAGGTAAGGTTATGTTAGTATCTCCACTCAGCCATATTAATGCACTGAGGGCTGGAACTTGGTATGTTAGGTCCTTGCCTTACAGTGACTTTTTTAACCCACTTTTCAAAATAATCGGGCTGCCAGGCACCGAGCTGTATTTAAAATGCATGTAAATAACTTGTTTACTTTTCAGCTTCTGACTGATTGTCAGCGATGTGGTTTAGGAGATGCTGTTATGCCCACAGCACTGCCAGCCCCCTCCCCTCCCTAGAGAGTCAGGGGGAAAGGATCCCTGCCCTGCCTAGCTCACCAGCACTGCCTGTGGCACATAGGTGGGCAGTGGGGAAGGAACTGCTGGGATGGGCAAGGAATGTGAGCTGCTGCCTTGCTAGTGCCTTCCTTTCAGTTGGATTTTGGAGACCTTCTGGTTTTGCTTTATTTCCCTAGCCACAGCTGGTGGGGAGGGAAACATTAAAGATGTTCTTTGTTTTGCTTTCCACAGACTTTCTCCATTTGTGTTTGAATCTGATCTCTCCCCGGTATTTAACACTCCTCTCAGCACTTCCAGGGATGAGTGGTGAGGGGAGGGAAGCACTTCAGCAGCCCAAATGGCCCATCCTTATTTTGTGTCTGCAGATGGACACCATTTGGTTCCTCTAACAAGGCAACACAAATGCCAGGTATGCAGATGAAGCTTGCTTCAAAGATGGACGAAAGAAAGAAGCAGAGAAGAAGGTTAAGTTTTTGGCAGGTAGCTCTGGAAGATTATCTGACCTTTGGCTTGATTCCCGAGACCAGTATTTAAAGGGTAAAGATAATGTTTCTTTATTGGCCTAGATGGCAAAATTATTCTCCTTATTTTACTCTGGTCCCCTCTGGTGGCTCCAACAGAAAGTGAGACCCCCTTGGCCCATCACTCTATTAACAGGAAAAGTCACAGTCCTGCTAGGGCTAAATAGAAAAGGGGCAAGGGATATTTCATGGGTGGGGAGCTGAGGAACAAAGCAATCAGGTGGCTTTTACATAGTTTTACACTATCTGTCAGGTCTCCTGGATCCAAGCCTCCTGAGAACTGTGTTGTACTTTTCTAGAAGAGCATCCTACCCCTCACAGCCCTAACCTTTTCCTACTGCTTTTATCCTAGAAATTTCACTTAGCAAATCTGAATGGAGAGAAACTATGTCCTATCCCTATGCTCCTGGGAGAAACATGCCAATATTTTGCCTGTGTTATGTAGGGGAATAGTCAGAAGAAAAGACTCAAAATCTCTTTCCTCCACTCTGTCATATCTTTGCTAGGGCAGACTGTAGCCCTAAGATCCTTCCAAGATCAAATAAATGCCTCCAGGAAGAAACGATCAAAGGAGAAAAAAGCTTAAGAAGTCATTAGTCTGGGTATTTCCTTGTATTAGAGTGGCCCCTCATGATTTAAGCAGTCTCCTGGGTTACAAAAATTAAGGGGCAAAGCGTCCTTCTCCTGGGATGGAGGCCCCCAGGTGAGGGAGATCATCCATAGGGCACATCCACACAAACAGGACTCACTTTTCTCTTCTCCTGGACATCTAGAAGAGAGTTAGATCCTACCCATGTGCCAGGTAGTGATGTTAGTACTGAGTATTTCCAAGATTCACTGGCACCATGAGCTCAGGGAATGACACACTTCTAGGCACCTCGCTGCTCTTCTGCCTGCCACAGACAGAGTCCCATTCTGGCTGAGCAGAGATGTGGGATCTGGGAAGGTCACAGTTCCTCCAAAGACATTCAGGGGACACACTGAGGAAGGGCTCAGTTGTTTCTAGACCTGAGCTGGGATGTCCTGACTGCCTCATTATACCATGGGAGCTTTCCTGGGGGATTGACACTAACTGGGGGATGCCTTCACTGTGCACAGATTACCTCTTAACCAAACATGGTAGGTCACCTACTAGGTGCTGGCTGTTTTCCAGCCCTTCTTCACTTTCTGTTTCTGGGAATGGGACTCCAGCAATTCATTTTATTTTAGCTAGCCACACTTTTTCAATCTTAAATTTTGTTTCCTCACTCTTCCATGGCATCTTCCTCGCTCCTTTCAGTACTGCTACTATCCAAGCACAATCAAGGTCACTTTAGGGTGCCACTCATGGGACTGTCCATTGTTTGCAGAAACCCAAGGGAATTAGATCCAAATGACTTAAAGGTAGTCACATATTTAGGTATCTTACCAGGTCAAGACTCCAGGGAAAGGGAATGTGTTAAAATTAAAAATAAGTATCTCCTATATGTTGTTTTGCAACATTTTACCTTGTTTACCAGAATGTTTTTTCTTCAGGTACTGAAAAAGCCTATGCCTTCCTGAAGTTTTATTTAAGCAATTAATTTGTAAGGACGTGTTTTCTTACTATTTAACTATCTCCTTTTGGAAGAAGCACTTTTGGAAATCTTTGCATCAACTGCACAATAAGGATTTAGTAGGAAAACAACAGGTGCTCTCTTTATACCGTAAGAAAGGTAGGACATTTCACATGGGAAGACAAATCTTGACATCTTTACAGAGTGAATCTAAAGCCAGACTGGCAATTGAGATCAAAAAACCTTCCTGAATGCATGACAGGTCAGCGTTGGACTCTCAGATCTAGAAACTGATCCTCATCTGTGAGAGGCTCATGTTCAGCACAAGTATTGAGAAGGGAAAGAGAAGAAAAATTACTTCTTCACTGTCTCTGCTTCTCCAGCCCTGCAGCCTGCTGGGGCCTGATTTGTTCCTGCACAAAACAGGAGTAGTCACAGCTTTGTCTAAGATTGAACTGGCTGCTATCATCCTCTCTGGACAGTCTCACTGGTCTGGGTTTGCTGGTGTTTGTTGACTGTTGTCTGCACTGGGATCACCCAAAGGCACTTCCCAGCTCCCTAGCTGGCAGCCTAGTTGCACTCCAGCCCTTTGCCTGGGTGGGACAAGCCACACACCACTTCCCCCAGGCTTTGCTTGCAGGAAGACAGTGCAGAGTGGAGGTGATGTGCTCCCTTCCTGGCACCCTGCAGCTCAGACCCTGCACTTGCTGGTCCATGAGGTGCAGCCTGGGGGCCCTGGCTGGACTTCCACTGCCCTCAGACATCCATGGGCAGCAAGAAGGGATTAAATGAGTGCCCACAGGAAACATCAGAAGCACCCTGAAGCTGCTGCTGGGGGATCCTGTCAGTCTTCTGCCTGGACTGGTTGCAGAGAGCCTTCATTTGGGCCAGAAATTTGTGTGGCCTTATTTCTTCAGTCTTTGTGACTATTGCAGTTTTGCAGGCCATGTGCCATGCAGCTGAGAATCCTCTGAACTGGTCCTCAGCCCAAACCTATTACTCCAGGGAAGTTCTTTCTGTCCTGTAACTCAGCTAATTTCATCATGGTTTCCTTCCAGTGTCGATAAGGAGCAGACTCCACCGCAAACAACAGGGCACAGCCTTGTGCAATGTGGCACCCATAGCATCCATACCGACCCTTCGCGTTAGAAGGGACTGCTCGGAGCCACTTAAAGCAGCAGATTCCACAAAGGGTGTAAATAAACGTGTGCTTTGCCACCTCATCGCCTCTGCAGGGGGGTTTCCGCGGAGCAACAGTGACATCCAGTGGCCGCAGCCACCCTCCTGAGCTGTGCCATTCCTGCTGTAACAATTACTCGGGGTGGATGCTTCGCTTTTTCTCATTTTTTGTTGGAAAACAACAAACAACGATGTGCAAAGTACCGCCTGGCTGGTGAGGTAGTAGCCTTACTGGAAATGCAGGTCTTGCTTTTCAGCAGCAAACCTGTGTGCTACTAAAGGCAAGTGAAAAGGAAGAGTCACGATGCAGCCAGGGGGACTTTGGATCAAACCATGCAAAGAATGCAGTCTGACCTATTTCAGTGAGCAGGGACAAGGTATTTCTGGAAAGGGAAGGTCACCTCTAAGCCTCTGGCCACTAACCCACCCAAAAAACCAACCAAAAAAAAAAGATGGGGTGTAGCTTCACCTTGGTGACATTGGCCTAGTGGTGTTTTTCCATCTCCTCCTTGTTTCAAACCTCACAACTGGCTGTAAATCTTCAAGCCACAGTCAAGGGACTTAAAAAAAATAACCTCCTGATATCTGCCCATTGCTGAAGCCTTGGCTCCAAAATGATGAGTACCAGGAAACAGACAAAATCAAAGGGTCAGTGATGCTGCAACCTCGCTGACTTTTTTCCCCAGCAGTCCAGCTTTAGTGCAAACAATGATAAGAGTGATCCTTAAAAAACTGACCTGAGGCTAAGCCTGCACTGGAAACCTCTATCTCTGGAACCACATTGGTTTAAGCAGTGACATTTTTATTCCTGAGGTTTGTTTTGTTTGGGGTTTTATTCCTGGTAAATCCCTAGAGCAGGATTAGCTGTACTAGCAAAAGCTCCTGTGAAGGAGTGATGGGAGGCAAGTTAACAAGCAGTAGTCTCCGCTCCCTAGCAGTGCCTGAGGCAGCCCCAACTCAGCCTCAGTGTCCTTTCCTCCTCATCCTCCTCTCTCTGAGCCCATTGCCCATGAGCTATGCTTGTGCTTGGAGGGCTCTGCTGCTGCACCAGCTCAGCTCTTCCTGCTACAAAGCAACCAACCATCATCACCCTTGCCTGTAAGATCCCTTATGAAGCAACTTCTCAGTATTTCCAAGAATATAAATTTACTGGCAATAATACTGATTGCAAGTGCTTCAAGGCAATTTTCCACAACTCCTGCACCACTGCAGGGCAACCACAACTGCTCCACATGTGGAGGCCAAGGAAGAGGAGGATGGACTCCTCTTCTACCCCTTATTTAGCAGTTGCAGTGAAGGATGGACTGACCCAGCCTGTTTAACAGTGTTGGCTACTGCTGCTGTCTTCCATCCCTGAGCCTAACAGGGCAAAAACCCATGGGAAACCAGTGACTGCTGGGCGTGCAGCAGCTCCAGAGAGGGGCCCAGGTCAGCAACAGTGGTGGTAAGGTGCCAGCACTCCTGGAGCCAGGCTATGGCTGTCAGTGCAAGAAATGGGTGCCAAAATTAAAGCAGCACCTCGTTAACCCGGAGAGGCAGCTCTGTGCAGCAGAGGAGGCAGGGACGGCCAGGGAGGGGGAGGCCAGGCTGCTGCTCCAGTGTCAAAGCACAGGCAATAATTGACAGCTCCATGCTGACAGGCAGTAACGAAGGAGACATCTGTATACGTGTCCTCCCAATGTGAGGAAAGAGCCGTGGGTCTCTAACAACCTCGCTTCAGCATCTCCTTCCTTTTCATGTGCATAATAGCTACCAGCAGCAGCAGCATCTCCTGTCAGTCGCTGACAAAGGATACCACCTGGCACTGTGCAGATGCTGCCTCACAAACAACAGGCCACCAGGAGAGAGGTGTTGAGTGTTGGATGATTTATAGGAATCAAACTCTTCATTGTAAAAGAGAAAAATATTTGGGTGGCAACACAAAAAGAAACAACCAACCAACCAAAAAACCCACAAAACAAACAAACAAACAAAAAAACCCCACAAAACAAAAAAAACCCAGAAGAATAGAAAAAAAAAAAAAAAAGAAGATGGGGAGGAAAATCTGCTGTGAGGAAGTATAATAAAGGAAATCAACTACAGGAAAGTAGACGGTGGCCCAGCCAGGCTGGTATGGTGCGTTACAGTGCAGTGCCAAGCTGGGTCCCACCTCCTGGTTTGGTCCCACACTGACGCTGCTTCTTATCCCTGGGGACCAGAAGAGGGGCTGTAATTCTGCTGCAATGCCAGTAAAGTCCATGGCTTGTTGCTCTCTGCCGTCATGATCCTACTGACTGCTGATGTATCTGACCCAGCAGTCCTTCACAATCTCATGATATCCCACTGGGGTTTGAATGGGAAACTTGAAACATTTTGCTTATGTATGAAATAACTTGCAATTCTTAAATGAGTCCATATTCAACTTGGTCTGGCACCAAGATAATGTTCCAGCAGTTCTGTCCTCTCCCTAAGTGTCCGTAGCCAGCAAAAATCTGACAATCTGCTGACTTCTACTCTGTTCTGTCTTTTGCTTTTAAACTATGTCAGGATCTTCAGTCACGGACACTGCCTCTGGATGAAGGTCTGAATCTCTCCAGATAGTTTCTGAAAGTCTTTTTAACTCATAAGACTTTCAAGTATTTGTCCTCCAAGAGGGACCAGTAGGTGAGAGGAAAGACTCATGCAGTGGCATTTTACCCAGAATATTTTCCATCATTTCTTCTCATCACTTTAAATTTCAAAGGTGCTGAGGGCTTTTCCTCCCCTCTAAACATCAGCAAGTGTTGATGTCAGGTAGCACTGCATCTATGACCACAGGCACAGCTCTACAGTATGTCTTCATTTTCACCTTTTTTGTTTTGCGGAGGCACAAGCCCCTCTTGCTCACCTGGTGGACTGAGTCATCTGACATTACATTTGTGCTTTCCCAGAGGCCAGCAGGCTTCAGCTACTAAGCCATCATCATCTAGCCTTCCCCTATGGGCATAATATGCTAATTTATACCCACAATCAAGCATCTGTGATACCATTTGTGCTGCAGATACTGTGGAGGGAATTGATGGTTATTCAGATCCTGCGTTAACTGAGGAAAAACTGATTTATTTCCCCACTGAGTGGAGCAGTTACTAAAACCAGTGTCTAAGAACTCTCCTTTTTCAATGTGCCTTGGCTGCATGCTGATAGTTTGGAGTCTAGGTGACTCATTCATTGGAGAAACTTTGCTCTTTGAATTATTCACTTACTCAGCCTACTAAGCCAGATAATAAGAGATGGCAGAACCTTTCCTCATCTCTCAGAGGGTATATTAATATCTTTCAAAGATTCATACTCTGCCCAAATATATATATTTGAAGGCTTATTTGTGCCTGTGTTCTTTTTCTTTAGTTGATTTGATTCTCTTTTTCTAACTTTGCTTGTATCATGAAGCTTCGGCTGGGAATAGAGTCATAGAATTACAGAATATCTCAAGTTGGAAGGGACCTATACAGATCATCAGATCCAACTCCAATTCCTTCAGGAATTCTGTTACACACATCTACAAAAAAATAGAAGATGGGTTTCCTTTTTTACACAGACATCTTACAGGTGAGGATGCCTAGCATTTATTCCTTATGATGGGGAAAATCCTAACATCACTGCCCTCTTTCCTGCCCTGTAGAGATTGTCTGCATCCAAAGATACAGCCCGTTCTCATTTATTTTGAAACACAAACATCTCTATATGATTGAATTCTCTGTCATCATTTACATAAATTACAGCAGCTTTTCTCTGAGGTAAGATCCAAGATACACAAATCCAAGATACACATTACTTCTTGTGTCTTTTCACACAGATTTCATGACACCTTTGTAGCAGTCTGCCCCTTTCCTTATGCTGATCCCCATTTCAAGTTCACCTCCTGCCTTTGTTATACCAGGGCCAGGCTTCCCAAAGTGCAGACCCCTTCTGCCTGCCCTCCCCTTCCTGAGAACCCTGCTCCTCTGTCTGTTTTGCTTCCCATTCAAGCCACAAGAAGTAAATAAACCTATTGCTCTCTCCTCTCTCCTTTTCATATCTTCTTCTGCACAGATCCTCCAGCCTGGTGCACAGTCTCCCCACCACACTGCTCATCACTCACTGTGTCCCAAAGCTGTTCCCAGCTCCTCCAACAAAGATGAATCACCAAAACTCCACATCAGGGAGATTCGAGCCTCAAAGTAAAGAGAGGTACCAGAAGACCCTGCACACTGGCAGGGATTTTAGCTTTCCTATTGCTTTTATATATGTATCACTGCTTATTTATTACTACCATATATTCTGTTAATGAGGAACAATAAAGATAGATCTGACCCAGCATCCTAGACCCCTATTCAACACCCACTTCTTCCAGGATCTCTGAAGGCTGATAAGGAGTCACAGATCACTGAGATGCTCTTCATGTACTAGTTTTATTTTATTCTGTTATGTATCAAGGCTGTTAACATTTTTCAGGCAAGGACCAGACAAATCTGTGATTATAAGGCACCTAGCATGGCCAAATATTGGTCCAGCTTGTCTGTCAGCCTCCAGTTATGCAAATCATGGTAATATCTGATTGCAGGCCCCTCCCTTTGTCCTTTTCTTGAAGCATCCCATATGAGAAAATCAATCAGGGACCAAGTCAACCTTTGCACTGTCTATTGCAACAGACTCCTGTCCTGAGTTCCTCTACAAAACTAAGAGAATATAATAATATAGAATACTATTATAGAACAATAATAAAAAGCCTTCACTCATACTGCCTTTTTTTTTTCCCCTCCACTTACTCTTATTGTAGAAACTTAGCAAGGTCACATGTAATGATAATGAGCTTTGGCATAATTTTGAACATACATGAAGACAGTTTCAGATCACACAGTGAAACACACCTTTTTTTCTCTTGCTGAGGCCTATTTGCTCTGAGGCATTATTTACCTCTGGCTCTTCACAAGCCTGTTGTGCTAATACTGTTTCAACAGAGATTTTTAATGCTTAATGAAGGCACTGTGTTAGCTTTTAACCAATTAATTGTTATATTCTGCATTCCCAAACTTATTTTTTCCTCTGTGCTTTTTTTCAGACAAAACATTACATTTCATTTCAATCATGTCAGTCTGTAAACAGGCCAAGTTTAAATAATTGTAGATTTTCTCCACTTCAGGGTAATAAAGCAGCACATGAAATGAGTGCTTCTGAAGTCTGGTGATGAATTACACATAAATAACACAGTAATGGGTGAGAGAAAGAAACAACATGCTGCTTTAAGAAGAATTAACACTTTAAAGGAGAACAGGAGGCACACAGAGATAGTGCTTGGCCCATATATATGAACATGGAAGACACCCAAAGGAATTCCTTCTTGCACAGCCAATGTAAGCCATAGCAACACCTTTGAGTCTGGTTGCTCCTTGTTAGGGTTGAGAAGCAATGAAAATCCAACATGTATGTAGAGACACAGTGGCAGAGCCAAAAAGAAATATATCTTACTCAGAGGTATCCCAAATATTATGGATACACGCTACTGTCCTATCTAGCTCAGAGCAATATGCCATCACTTTACAGCAGGTGAATAAAGGAGAGACAGTGTTAGATTTTCTGGCATCCAGTTTAACACATCTTCCATTCTGGGACCTTAATTATATCCAGGTGGTGTCCAGGTGCAGTTGTTTGGACTAGCTCCATTGGGCACATTTGCTTATAGAATAATCTGGTTGGTGTTGGGGTTTTTTTGTTTGTTTTAGAAAAATTGCATTTTCCTGGTCATTCATTACAGGCTTCCACTCTTCCCAGTTCTTTCCTATGTCTCCAAAATAAGTAACAGCTAATCAAAGCCACAAATAAAAGAAACCCACTTTGACAACTGAGAACACTTCTAATGTAGTTTATACAACAATATGCTTGGCCTCACTGATTTCTCAAAAATCCACAGGAGGGGCATATTTTAAAGTGTGCAGTATTATTCCTGAGATGAATATAGCTGTGGGTTTGGTTTTTTTTTTCTTTATTCTCGAGACCACTGAATTTCACCATGAAATTTAAAAAATAACTTGGACTTTACAAGGCAGTTACATGAGAAGGAAGACATAATAAGAAAGAAGGATGGCACCAGTATGCAAAAAAAAAAAAAGCTTAAGGACAAAAAAAATTCATTTTTGGGTGACAAAGGCATTTTCCAATGATCAGCCACTAAATTCCACCACCACATTTGGTTATACCCAACATTCTCACTAAGGTTGTTCAAGAGGTAAGTGCTGTCAGAAATATTATGGTAAACTATGACAGCCTAGATAAAGGTTAGCAACCAAAAGCTTCTAATGGTAGTATGGTCTGGCAATACCATTAGCTGGGATCTTCAGTAGCTTATCTTCATCCTCAGCAATCTTCGTTCAGCAAACATAATATGATCACAGTCTAGCCTCGGTTTGGTTCATATTAAAGGCACTATACAAGACAGCTGATGACAGAAAATATCTTTTCCCAAGTTATTACAAATGGGTTCAGCTTAAATTAAATGGGAAACACAGCAAAAATGTTTTGTAAGGTAGAGCACTGATTTGAAAGAACAGAAGTGCAGGTAGGTCAACCAAAAGGGATATTTAATGCAAAGAAAATGTACCTTTGTCTTCCCTGAGACAAAGGTGACCAGCGTGCTCAGATAGGAAGGATGAAAAAAATATCCTGCCTTAAGTCAGGAAAGCTCTGCCACCTGATTTTTCATGTCTGTTAGCAAATCTCTTTCATAAAGTAATTGAGTTATGGCCAGTGCCATAGAACTGGGGAACAGCAAGGGTATGACCTGCAATTAAGAAGGTAAAAAAATGGACCCATATTTACAGGTCTATTAGAGCCACTTGAATAGCTTGCTAGGCTTTAAAATAGCATTCTGTGGGGAATCTAATTAATGATGCAGAGGTAAAAGCAATATGGGATAAAATGCAACATGGGTTTACTAAAGGTAGACCTTGTCAGACTCAATTTTTTTATTTTTTTATTTTTTATTTTATTTTTTTTAAGTTTTGGGTTTTTTTTTCCTGAAAGGGTAACTGTGAAGGCAGCAGGAGAGATATTCCCAGTAAAAACAGGGAAGCATTAATGTCTTTGTATGGGGCTCAGGTGATGCCATATGGAAAACTGCATACAATCCTGGTAACCCATGTTTCGGGGAGATACCTTTCAGCTGGAAGAGGCACAGAGAGGTCAGAAGGAAGGTTAGGAAAATGGATGCGAGATGTCTGGCTGTTCAGCCTAACGAGGGGTGGCTGACTGGGGATACATCTGCGGCAAGCAGCCTGGGGAAAGGAGACCTATCTAAAATAAAAGACAAAACTGGCACAGAGCTTATGCCTACAAAGTGGTCAAGAGTAAATTTAGGCTGGAATGAAAATGATCTGCTTTACAGCTCAAGCAAGTTCCCAAGAAGCTAATTACAACTCAAGATGTAATTACATACTCAGGTATGTGAGAAAGGATGGCCCAACAAAGTGACCTGAGAGTAGGGGACTGTCAGACACTTAGGTGTTGTCTTTATTTCCTCTGTTCCCTCTCGGTGCTTTTCAAAGACTATTGCTATGACTTCACATAAAACACGTGCTCTGAACTAACTTTCAAATCAAATTATTCAAATTAGATCTGGCTAAGAACTACAGCATAAAACTAACATTGCTATTCATTTTGAAAAATGGCAATTAAATGCAGGGTTACTTGAGAACCAATATAAATGGGTCATTATAATACTTCACAAAATTTGTAATAAAAAATTCTTGCAGTTTAATGTCAATGAATAATATCTTAAAAATAATTTATCAAGTGAATAAGTTCATAAAATTAGGAATAGAAATAAAGCCCAGCGACAATAAACAGCTATTGATATAGGTATAGGCTGGATGTTACTAACCATTAATAAGATCTTCCCACGTGACTGAGAGAAGATACAAAGAACCCAGTTCTGTTTCCAGTTAAATCAGCTGGACAAAAGTCAAGCACTGCCTGACTCTTTGACTTAGTTTTCCTGTTTGTAGCACTGTAACAGGGCATGGCATTTTTAGTCAAAACTTTATTAAGGTTGACCAGGTCATGAAAGAATTTGTGATGGCTCATAATGCTCTGTAGGTGCACAGAGTTTGGGAGATGCTGACATAGTAAATGGAGGTAAAGCCCTGGAAAGAAACAGAGAAAAAAATTGCACAATAGTCATCAATATTGTGAAACTTAAATAGGCTTGTCACTATTCTTCTGCTTTATTTTCATATCTTCCATCAATTGTCATAGAAACTTTACTTTCCCTGCTTGGTGTTAAGTAGCCTTGTACTTCCTCCTAACACATCTTTTGTTGTAAAAAACTGGTAGCTTTGCTTCTTCTTTCTGTTCTCTTAACAAAACCACACAGATGGAAAGGGAATTTTGCTTTCCCCAGCACTGAAGATATGTCCTGAGCCGTTAAGGAAGAAAGAAGAAAAAGAAGGAAAGAGAACAGGCTTTAAAGAATAAGCAGCTCCTGCTACTGGAGCCACCCTGGACACTGCAGTGGAGGGGGAATTCATGGCTCAGCAGAGAAAAGGGACAGCAGCACCCCAAACAGCCAAGGGTGATGGGGCAGCCTAAGGACCCAGCCAAAGGGCGTGCTCAGACAATGCTGGCCCTCATCTCCTTGCTTCAAACTTCAAGCAAACACCTCTACCACACTCAGTCTTGACCAGTAAGTAAAAAGACTACAGCCTAGAAACCTCCAGAGACAGCATTTGTAGCTTAATTTGAGGTATTGAAGAGAAGTAAGTACCTTATGGCTATAAGCTTTTTGTAAAGCTGGAAATTTAAGGGGAAAAAAAAAACCCAAACAAACAACAAAATACTTGGAGGACACTGCCCAGCTTGGAACTCACAAGCCCAAGAAAAATCCTAAATTAGGCAAATCTGCCCTTGGTGCTCACTTACACATGAAGATAATCTGGGGCCCCTGCAGACTGGGCCACTCAGACCCCTGTGCACAGGGTACCCAGCTCTTGCAAGGTGCCTCCTGGGCACAGTGCCATGTTGCCCACCTCACATCTGTCATCTTCCCTCTCTGGGGCAGGGCATGGCTTTCGAAATCACCTCACAGTTGTGGAGGCCTTTTTGCCTATTAGAAAATCTAAATTGGACATTAAGTGTCCTGCCTGTCAGCAAAGCAGAGCTGATGGCAAGAGCCACCAGGGCACTCTGAAGCACAGCACTTCCCTTTGCAGGCTGCTGCCCCACCGCAGGCTCAACCAGCAGCCCTTCAGGTGCTGTGGTGGTAGCTTTCCTTTCAATTCATGTAGCTAAACTGGAGAGAGCCATGGAGAGGTTAGGAATTACGCAGGGTAGTCAAAGGGAATAAGGCAAAGGCTAATGGCCTGAAGCGAGAAAGACAGACAAACCAAGATGAAAAGATCCTAACAGCAAGGTCTGCCAACAAACACCCACGGGAACTCTTACACTGGTGATTTTTGCTTCAGAAAGATCACGGGGAAGAAGGAAAGGAGGCAATGGCCTGTATGAACACTTTGTGGCTTCAAGTGCAAGAAATAAACAGACTCACACCAAGAGTACTAATTACCACAGAAATACTTTCAGTTGCCCCACTGTGGGTGAGGTAGTCCCCCCTCCCCCACCTGACCATAAAGCTGTGATATTAACAGCAGCATGAAAGGCCAGCTCACACTTTTACCATTCTGGATATTTCTTTACACAGTTGACAAGTCAAAAACTAGAGAAACTTTTTTTTTTTTTCCTAATTTAAGAAACTCCATCCATGTAACAAACATGTTTTTGCCAAATCAGGAGAAGCAAAGCTCCCCTGGAGCTGACCAATGATACTGGCTCCAGCACCCCAGTGCAATAAAATCAAAATACACAATCAATCCTCAAACAGAGCTACAGTTTTAGTGTCATTCTCCTCCCAGCTCCCAGTGTCACTGGAAGCCTGAAGTCCCACCAGTATGAGTGTCAGTAAAGCCACTGATTTCAGCCTGTGATCCAAATCAAAATAGACATGAGTTTTTCCCTAAAAAGCCTTACCCTGCTCAGCAAAGGACTAGAAGAAAACTCCTTAGATCCGTCTGAAAACCCACTGCACTCCCCAAGTTGATCACGGGTTTATTCTATATTTTAAATGACAAAGCAACATCTCAGAATCACATGTTTTTGCAGGTCAAATACCTTGCTTTGCTCTCCCCAATGAAGTTCAGGTCTCTCTTTTATGGCTTAAGAGGTGCCAGGACCAGCAGCAACAGCAGGAAGGGTAGGAGAGCCTAACAGCTTTTTTTAGCAGCCATCCACAATTAGAAGAGCATTAAAGTAATCATGACAACAAAGACTTTTATATCAGAGGAGAGCACACATTTTTTCAATGAGCCAAAGCTGAGAACCTGATCTCAGCTTGGTATGACTCTCTATCCTTTTCCACGGGCAACTGAAGACTCCACTTTAAATTCAGAGCAGAGGACAATTTCTGTGCAGGACAGCTTAGGAAGAAGCACTGCACTGACTTATGATTATATGTATGACTAAAGTCTTCCTTTCATTGCCAAGGTAATAAGCCCTTCCCCTAATCTTTTCTGCAGCAGAGTAAATATTAGATGTAATATAACAGATCTGATGGTGGTTTTAGTGGAAAGGTGCTGGTGTCATATCATGCAGGACTGTCCATACAAATGCCACCTTTTGAAAACCTCATGAATTTTCAAGGTTTAAAAATACTGTGTAGCACTAGTGACATCTGCAGGTGCACGTCTGCAGGCTGCAAGAGGAAAAAAAAGCCAAGAATGAGGCTTCTGTGAGAAGCTATCATAAGGAAAACAAGCAGATGCACTCACAGCACCTGCTCCTCTCAACAGCTGCCTCAAGGGGTTAAGTCAGACCTCTCCTCTAAATCACACTCTGGAGGAGCCTCTCATTTTGTTGGCAATTAGGATGGTTGAGAAAAGCTGGTGTCCTGTTTTACAAGGCACATACACAGCAGTGTGACCATCCTCTTTCCTAGGAGTGAGAAATAAAAGTGTGATCTTCAGGGGGAGGTTGTGTTGTTTCCTCAATCAGATCTGGGTAGGGTGACCAAGAGACACCAGTGTGAAGAGACCAAACACAAATCATTGTGTTTTGTCCTTCAGAAAATGGGGGAAAAGCAGCAGCTCATTTTAAATGTTTCCAAAAATGGTAATATGAGAACAGAAATACACATCTATGATACATTTAGTGGAAAAGCTGTACCGATATGCCTGGGGAACGGTTGAGAAAGGCACACGTAAATATGTGACATAGCAAATCTACAGGCACTACAACAGTATGGAGGAACATGAGCTACCTGATACAAAATGTCTACAAACCAGGTACTACAGGAATACAAGACATGTGGTGAGGCTGCATGGAAAAAAACCAGCATTGAAAGATGCAACTGAAGACTGATATGACAATAAAGTATTAGGAAAGGGAATGGGAAAGGGAAAGGGAAAGGGAAGGATTTGGAATTGTTTTGGGGGAAGAAGGACAAGAGACCTTTGGCAGGCAGAGATGAGAACCTCCTGGGGGGTCACTGATCAGACTGGATTTACTCCACTTGTGTGATTTCTGAGAGACAAGTGATATCACAGATTATGCCACTGCGGGTGACTTAGTTCCCCAGGTATGGCCGGAGAAAAACATGACACAAACAAGAGTTGACAACCTTGGTCCAAGGCCAATCTCAGGAGTCCATTCAAAACCTAAAAAAAACCAACGTGAAAGGCAGAGCTGAGAGCAGCTTGCAGGTGCTCATATAGATCAGGCCAGAACCACTCTAGTCTAACAATGCTCTAGGGCCCAAGGTTGGTGTCACGGGTGGAGGTCCAGGTGAGGTTAGTCATGGCAGTTAAGGTCTATTGGGTGCCCACAAGGTCCTCACAGAAATAGCACTAGAACTCAAGACTAAAGATTTGCTTGGCAAGAGATCCTTCATCAATTCTTTTGGTTAGAGCCCAAAGTCTTTTTATGAAAGACTGTGCTGTTGTTTAGTAATGCCACTTAAAAGCCATGTCTCCAGAATCCAGATAGATTCCTCCTCAAAAGCATGATACAGTCTTTTATTCAGCTCCAACTTTTGTACTTAGATACACATCTGAATTTTGTTTGTAAAAACATTTTCTTCATACATTTTCATAGGAATTTTCAATTAAGTTTTGTATTTCAAATAGAGTTTTGTTCTGGTATTTTGAAACAGGATTCTTTAAAAAAATATTTAAGAAAGACAGGAAACTGCCTGGTCACTCTCACTTACCCAATAATGCATATGTGAAAAGTCCCATATGGTTCTGTCAACTCAAAAGAGAAGTGAAATTTGCCTTGGAGAGTGGTACCACTTTTCTCTCTAACCAGCACTCTTGCTGCTGCTTTTCATCAACACAGACCCCATGGCTCACAGGACTTGCACTGACCATGACTCCAGAGCAGGTGTAGGGAGAGTTTCATGTCATTGGCACTTATGTCAGTGCTTGTGCAACTTCCACAGGGAGTCATGGTCCACAAGAACTAGTGATAACCAGTGGCACGGAGTACTCCCATGATTTTCTTGGACTTCTTTGACAGTTCCCAATATTTTTGGTGCCTGGCTGAAGGTCAGAGAGTACAATATACAAAGATTCTGTGTCTTTCTGTAAATAACTTCTACATCAGAAGGAAAAATAGACTAATCTAGCCCCTCACCTAAACCACTCCATTATTCTTGCCTGTCAGCTTCTTTCTTACTCTTCTATCATACTAACAAGAGCTCACAAAAAGTGAGGAAAACAAGAGCAAATAGATTCCAAACTTATTCCCCAGTATGGCTGCAAAGGGTGCAAGAATAAGCCAGAGGTATTGCTGAATCCTCTGCCCTTGTCCCTGAAACCAAGTCTGTGTCAAGGAGCACTGTCCAGTTAGCGCAATTATTCTGGCAACTTCTAAGATAACAAGTAGGTGCAAATGAGGGCAGAGTCAGGTGCTCCATTGCCCCTCTGAGGAGCTAAGCTTGTGCTCAGTATCTTCTGTCAACTAACTTAACTCAGCTTGTTGGGTTTTGTGTTTTTCCTGCTGTTCCTGGGCCTTGCGCAGGGCCCTGCCCCAGGCTTCACGAGGCCTCAGGCTGCTTAAAAACAAGTCCCTGTTGACACCATCACTCAGCTGTTTTTCTGGCCTGTTCAAAACAGTTGTGGCCAAGACTGGCCTGGTGTGAGAAGCAAAAAAAACCCCAAAACACAAAGAAGCAAGGAAAAGAAAGAAAGAAAAAAAAACCCCAAAACATGTCATATATTTAAGTGTATGTGACCTTATCTCACGTGGCAATGGCTTCATTTTATAGATATCCTTTTGATATGTTAACCAGAATGAGATCTTTAACTCCCTAGTGCTAACCCTATCAAAAGCATCTCTTATAAAGCATTAAGGAGACATTTGCTCTTAAGGCTGACAGAAAAGGATTTGCTTGCAGATGTTCAATATTACTGCTTTCAGAAGTTGTGTTTTAAAAGAATGACAAAAGCTTTGCAATGTTAAAAAAACTGCTACATGCTGCACTTAAAGAAAAGACATGAGTGTAGTAGAACCTTGTGTTTTGTGTTCTGACCTGCTATGGATAAATCTCTTGACTCTTAGCAGTAATTATAAACAAGACTCATGGGCCAAGATCCTATACTGCCCAGTGCTGTTTAGGCATCAACTAGTCTAAAGAACAGACAAATGTATTCGGATAATGCTGGAGAGAAGGTGGAAAAGCCAAGATACTTTGGTAAACTTCTCAGTTACACCATAGGCTTCAGAAGTGTACATTTTAGTCTATGTTAGTCCAATAAGAAATGTCACAGAAAGAAAAAATGAAAAATCAGAGGAAATTATAGTGGGCCAGAGGCTGTAGCAGGGAAGAGCTTTTCACCTCAACAATTAAGCATGATAGTGTAACAAGACCAAGCTGGGCTCAGTAACCACCTGCTCTGCCCAGAGACAATGTCAACAGAAGTACATCTTCTTGCTGGTTTTGTCATAATGAAGCTTTTTATTAGTGATTAGACAGTCAAATAAGGGCTGTGTCCCTGGCCACCATTCTGACACTGAACTCATGTTCACATCTCCATCCTCTTTCCTCAGCACTTTACACCTGAATCTAGGACACGTTTATTCCCAAAAGTCTGACTACCCATCAGTGTTTCCTTGCATTTAAACAATTTTAAAAATAGTAAAATTGAGGTTCTTTCCTTTAAGTGTTTGGGATGGTTGTTGTGGGTTTGGGTTTTTTTTTTGGGGGGGGGGGTTGTTTTTTAAGTTATATATTTCTTTTATGCAGTCTTTGCATTGTGTTATTTTTGGCTTATAAGTTGTACCCTATGACTAACATCTTCAACAAAGTTCTATTTAAAAAACATGTCTTTGAAGTAATTTCTATTGTCTCTTACAGTTCTCATCTAATGTTTGAGAGAACACTTTGTACATTAGTGAATACATCTGCAATTTGCTTAAATAGATGAGTTTAGGTTATCACACAATATAGCAAGCAAATAACTCTGATTAAGTTGTAATTCAGCCCAGAAGAAGCACATTCAGAAGAGTGTTAAGTAAAATATACCAATATACTACATGAATATATACTAAAGAAAACTGGAAGATAAAAGGGACATCCACTACCTCTCACATTTCTTTAGTATTTATTCTTCCATTTATTTGCTGGCCTTATACTTACTGACAGTATGATTAACAGAAATGATGTGTATTTTAAAGTTATACTTGTTTATTTAGGAAGGAATCTAGTACCTGGTAATTCCTGAATTGTGCAACTAAATAACTCTTAACAGCTTGGAAACTGCACTGAAATATTACCCCTGTGCTATCTCGGCGAAGTCACCACACATACTACAGGGAGTCATAAAGGTCAATCATTTTCCTGGCTCATGCAGCAAACCAAACACAGCCTTACATAGTGTATAAGAAATTTAGCCATTTATCATAATCTCCAACAAATGGCTTGTAGTAGAAATAGAATAAGTTTGGAAAAGGAAGAATGAGAGATCATATTCACATTTAACCTGTTTCTCAGCTATTCAAATTGCTTGCCTGTTGGCACACTGAACCAAATGGGGTTTTGCTCATGTGTGGAGCTGAGTTGGACCCTTGAGTTATGTCACATTTGGAAATGAGCAGGGCTTGCAAGACCAGCATTCTTTACAGTATGTGTTAGAGCTTCACTAGGAGTCACAAAACGATCCAGAAGGAGCCATGCATTGTTAGAACTGCTCAAATGGCTGCACACATCCTCCCCTGGGCCAGCAGCAGCAGATTTTCTCCCTCAAGGAGTAAGAACAAATACTAGTTCTTTCTATGATCTCTCAGAACTGTAGCTGTAGTTTCCAGCTTGTTTCTTGAAGAACAGCTGGAGATGCACATAAATGCTTCACACACCTGAATTCTCTACTGCTGCACCTGAGCATGTGAGCAGATTAATGCCCTGCAGATAACGTGTTCACTCGGGTTTTTAAAAGTAGTCCCTGCATTGCCCTGATGTCCAAAATCCTTAGTGGGATGATATGTGCCTGACAACAATGAACACAACTTAACTGGATGTTTTCTGATAAGGAAAAAATTGCTTCAGTACAAACTGTTCATAAGAAATAAAATAGAGAAGATATTAACTTTAGAATACTATTGACCTTACAGCAAATACTCACCTTTAAGGTTTTTTTTCTAATACCACCTGTGAACACAAAGATAAGCTGTGCTGCAATTGAAGATAGTATCGTTAACAACCAGGATGGAGATAATGTGGATAGACCACTAGGGAAGGTCAGAGGCAATATCCCTTAATGGGCCTATTGAAATAGCTGGAAAAAGTACACAAACTTTGGGCACACATTTCTCTGATGGAGGACATATTTCATGGCTTATCTAGGCTTTCTAACTAGACTAATCTCCTGCAAGAGACCAAATCTACCTTCAAACTGTGGCTCCATACATCACACATCCAGCTCCCCTTGAACTTTTTTTTCTTTTTTTTTTTCTTTCCTTTTTCATTCTAAAGAGAGGCTGATCTCAATGCTGCAACCTTTTGGGGACATAATATTTTCATGAAAGCCATTCGAAATTTAACATGACAGACAGAGTAGAGAAATGGGTTCAAAGATGAATTGATCCACAAAAGCCAAAAGGTTATTTCATACAGGGACTTATGGACACAGGTTCCTCGGCAGGCCCCACGAATAATCATCAGTAAAGTGTACGGGGCCCAGCAAAAGGCAAAGACACACACAATTATGGCAAGTGACTTTGCAATTTTCTTGTCCCGCTGCAGTTTTGACTTGGACCTTGCACAGAAAGAAACAGAGAAGTCATTTTCTGGGGTGACAGAATTGACTCTGGATGGACTCAAGCTCTCAGTTACCAAGGACTCTTTCTTTGGCCTCGTGGATGAAGAAACGCTGTCCTCTGCTTCCAGTGGAGGAGAAAACACACCCTGCCTCAGAGAGAGGCAAAACCTCCAGGAGAAGCTGCTGCCACTTGAAAGCTCAGAGTCCTGCGTGCTGCCGTGCCGCTGGCGCCTCTGGATGTTGCGGAAGATGTGCACATTGAAGTAGGTCACCGACAGCAGCGGCACAAAGAACTCCAGCGTGGATGCGCACAGGAGGAAGTACCAGTTGTCAAAGAACTCGGCGTAGCACTGATCCGCCGCTACCGTGCTGCGTCCAGCCACGTGCTCCCAAAAGAGGATTGCTGGGCAGTAGAGGAGGAAGGCAAAGACCCAGGTGGCCATCATTTTGACGATAGGGTTGGATGTTATTCCCCGATGGGCTCTGTAAGATACCTGTGAGGAAAAAAAAGTTTGCACCTGTAGAGACATGTTTTGGAACCAAACAAGTAGCAGGAGAGGAAAATAGCAGAATGCTTGGTAATTCCAAGCTGACCAGCTGCAGGTCACTCAAGTATGTTTAGTTCATTGATGTCAACATAACATAGGGGTATCTCTCCACGGGTTAATGTAACTGTGCTAGGGTCTTGGTCCAGCTGCTGAAACATGATCATCCATCAGTACCTAGCAATTTGGTAAGACTTGTTTGAGACATCTGTGGTCTGAAATGCCACAGTAATTAGCATCTTATAGTTGTTCAAAGCATGGCTCCCTTCTCTGACAACTGCACTGCTTTTTACAGCATTTCACAGATAAATAGGACTCTATGCATCACAGAGGTCAACAGAAAATGTGGCACATATATTGAACACCCATCTTTGAGAAAACTGTTTATTCCACACATCACAAGGAGGTAGGAATAGATTTCAGCTCTACAATGCAGCCTTTAGCTGATGAAACCACAAAATCAACCCTTTTCTTCCTTCTCCCCCTACTCTGAGGCAAGTAGATATTTTCCACTATATGTTGCAGAACAGACAGATGTATGTAGCTCACAACCTGCTCCACCCCTTTCACAGGGTGAATGTGTAAATCTGGGAGCTTAGATATCAAACTGAAGAAAAAATAAAGTGTTTTGTTCATGTCATTAAAGACTATCATACAAATGTCCCTAGGACTTAAATACACTTGCACAGGTAGTCTTAATTCTGCACTTTGTAAAAGCTGAGTCTCTGAGTCTTTGAGTTTCTAGTGTAAGCTGTCAGAGTGATAGGGAGTAATGCTGGTCTCCATCCTTAGCATGAACCATGACACAGAGTGCATGGACGGTGGGTAGGATGCTCCACAGAAAGCAGACATAGAATCTGTCTGAAGTTTGGGGTTCTGCTCTGGGCACTGAGAGATGTTTATTGCCACATGCAGTAACTGCAGCCTGGCCTTTGCCACAGTCTTGCCCAATTTGCTCTTGCTCCCGGGGTCATGTGGGGCCATGTTTCAGGCCTAAGCATCCTCCTCGGACTCCTTCACCTCACTGCCCTGGCCCCACTGCCTGATTTTAGGTCCAACCCCAAATCCAGTTTACTTTGAATTCCTTCATCCCTTGCCCCCTTTTTACCAGCCTCCTGTGTCACCCCTCAGCCTGCTTTCCTTCAAGCAGTAGCACAACAGCAACCTGAAGCAGAAATTGTGAGAAAAGTCCTGGCTGACCATCTCTGGGCTGGAGGACGTGCAGTGAAGAATATTTACCACAACTAGGTACAAATATCTAACAAACTCCACGTGCCAGGGATATTATCTTGATTAAATTTGGGCCTATACTCACCAATACAGCAAAGGCTGGTGAGTATAATCCACCAACGATCTTGTGACAAAATCAGAGAAGCTATCAACAGGGTACTTACAGCTTTAGTAACTGACAGGAAACGGTCGTAGCTGATAAGAACAATGTTAAATACCGAAGCTGTGCACAGGAGATAGTCCATAATTAGCCAGAGCTTGCAGACATCTCTTCCCAAGTGCCATTTCCCCGTCAGGCTGTAAGGGATGTAGAGTGGCATGCAGAACACACCTGTGGAAAGTAACCACAGAAATCTCATGCAGTTCACATGAATTGCAAACAGTACTCCTGGAAACAGAGAGAGACACTTTTCTGCTATTTGGCTAAGAAAAAAAATAATAAATCTATTAAGGTGAATATATAATTTATATACAGAAATCCTTACAGTCTCATTATATCTGACAGTAACTTTCTGTGTATTAGATTGCAATGTGTTTATGTAAATGGATTGTTGGAAACAAGCTCAAGGCAAATCAGCAAAGAAGGATCTGCTGAAGAAGAGAACTACACTCAGCTTAGAGTCTCTAATGGTATGTAATCAGTGCCTGCAATCTATATGCACTGTGGTTGCACTCCAACATGCTACCTCATGGCTGCATATCCTCTTGTCTTTTATCCCTGTTAGAATTTTCCCCAAACACGTCCCCAGATGTTGCTAATGTTGGTTATTATTGTAAGGCTGGTTAGCATTTGCAAGCTAAAGACAATATATTGGGCAGTTTGTGTGGTATCTGGAAACCTCTTCTACCAGACACAGCAGAGTTATGAAACCCTCTCCCACTTTTAAGAGGTGTTTTCATTTCATGCTGGTTCTCCAGCTGACATTAACTCCAGAATTACTTTTTGGTTTGGTACATTTTCTTTTTTTTGTCCAAAAGTCCTTCCACTGAAGTACTTTTATAAGAAAGTTATGTTTGTTTTATATTTTTAAGCCAGCAACTTCTTCATCTTACCACTAACACTCTTTCAAAAGTATGGTGCAATAGCTCATGCTACATTCCCAAAAAGGATGATCTACTAGAGACAAAGAGAAAACTATATGCAGCTTTGGGATTCGTTTCAAACTCTTCAGATTAAGCTTTTCTTAATATGTCCATGAAGATCTTAGAAGTTACTGAATATATCTAGGCTGATGTGGCCCACTGAAAATAAACCTCTGGGCAATGAGCTGTCAGACTGATATCAACAGGGAAATGCACGCAGCGCCTTCAGTACTGATGGCTTGTTTTAACATATACCTTAAATACAAGCAACATCAATTTTGTACAAAATACTCGGGTTTTTTATAGTTGCTAATGACAGCTACTGCTCTCATCAACTTTAATGGGATCAATGTCTGGCATCATGTCAAAAAGTAATGACTGCTTTTAGCTATAGATATAAATACAGACGCAAGAAGCAGGTTTTAAGCACTTATATTGAAACTATTCTCATACTTAGTAGTGGATGAAAAAGACATGAGTCACATGCCTGGAAAGATTCCAGACTTCTGAAAAATTAAAATTACCACAGCAGCTTCAGAAAATAAAACATTTTCTGTCTCATTCCAGAGACAAAATCTTAGATTTACATGTTCTATAGGCCAACATAATACTGATGAAGTCATTTCCTCTTGGCTGATTTAAGACTCCATGATGTATAAGGCACAGACAAGAACTGATGTAGAAGGTAGATATTTAAATCTCTTGATTAAACTGTAAGATAGGAGGAGAAATGGACTTTTTTGCAGAAGACCTGAGCAAAGAAGTGACTACTCTAGCAAATTGTCCGCCTGGAGCAGGAAAGCAAAGGCTCCAGCACATGCATCACTCGATTTCTGCTCCATAGCATGAGCCCCAGAAACAGACACCACAGGGTTATAAATGGCATAAATGAAGGAAAATCTTACAGACTAAACTAATACACTTTACTACACAGCACTGACAAAGGAACAGCAGTTAAGGGGGAGGGTATCGCCAGAAGTTGAGTAGGTTGGTGAGTGTTACTTCTGTCCTCATGACTCAGTGAATACTGGTCCCCTTGACTGTCCCAAAGAGAG
Source organism: Megaceryle maxima (assembly GCA_024605025.1). Classification (NCBI taxonomy): domain Eukaryota; kingdom Metazoa; phylum Chordata; class Aves; order Coraciiformes; family Cerylidae; genus Megaceryle; species Megaceryle maxima. The sequence continues at coordinate 38,302 of JANHGN010002765.1, forward strand.
AACACTCGTGCAGAAATACCTCTTTACTAGCCTCAAGTCAAGATGCTTGCTGGAACATCTATCATAGGACTGTGGTGTTGTCAGGCTTTCTCTGCTGCATGGGCTGTCTCCCTGGCCTGAACCCCAAAGGAGCACTGCTCAAGGGTCCACACCCCCCACCTCCTCACCTGGCATCACCTGCCAGGAGTGGATCCATGGCACCTCCAGGAATCAATTGTCCTGTGCTTTTGCTATGATGTGAAGAGGGGACTAATAAGGAAAACAAATGGGAGATGCCAGCAGGTTGTTTCTGGAATCAAAGAATCCACTTGATCTACAGCCTCTGTTGAGTTGAGGTCAGTAAAGAGTCGTGGTGGTGGTTTTGTTATTGTGTAATACACTCAATAAGCCATTACTGTTATGTAGAAAAGTAATTTACTTGGATGTACCACACAGATAGCTGTGTAAGAAAACAGTTACACTGTGAAATGTTCTGAAGTTCATGATGAACGTTCTTAAAGGAGGCACAAAGGTAAATCATAAGCTGTAGCCAACAACCTCTTTCTTTCAATTTGCATTCACATAAAATATCCTGAAGCAACATTAAAACTGTATGAAAACAATGCATTTCTCATCATAGCAGATTTTGAGATATAATAGGCTGCTAAAACACTTCATGCAGTTTCCACCATTCCTTAGCCTTCCCCTAGACACACAGTAGGGCAGAAATAGCACCAAAATGCCTCCACGGTTGTAACTTACCCACTGCAAAGTCAGAAATGGCAAGATTGAGAAA
>JANHGN010002767.1:7468-17537 GCA_024605025.1 Megaceryle maxima
AAAAAAAAAAAAAAAAAAAAAAAAAGAAAGGAAAAGAAAAAAGGCAGAGCACACTTGAGGCTTTCCCTTTGCAGCAAGTTGTACATGAATATAGTTTAAGTATCTTCAGCCCTGCTAAACAGTACAGGAAGGGAAAAAATTACTATGAACTTGTCTACAGATTATCTACAGTTAAACTACTTTTAACATCTCTGAAACATACAATGGATTTCCACCAGCTGACGAAATGGTTGCCTTCAAAGGCCTGTAAACTTAAAGCCACCAGAAGGTGAGAGAGAGCTATGAAAAGAGGACTTGAAAAATCATACAACGCAAGATACAGTTTTCCAAATTATCTTTGTGCTTAGACCTTTAAGTGCAGTTAGCAGCTCCTGGAAGGGCCTAGTCCAACACCAATCAAAGGAGTGCACTTGAAATCAATCGAGTAAATGATAAGGAGTAAGTGACCTCTTTTTCTGCCTTAAGATGTTGGTTTAGCAAACGTTAGCTAATATTTACTGATGTGAAGCACCATTATCCTAACGGTTTGTAGGAAGATTACAAATTCATTTCTACTATCCCCTTTGCTCCTGAGATGTCTAAGTTTAAATACGTAAGATGACAGGAAGACTACACTTCCTACACTGCAAGGCTGTGTTCTATATTTTGAAGATAAAGTTCATTTTATTTGTTGAATTTAATGAGAACTGGAAAATGTAGTCAGAAGTGAAAGTTTACTTGTGTAGTTGCTAAGCAACAAGCTTCCACATAAGCTGACTGATCATTTCATATAGGACTTTACTCTTAAACATCATGACGTTTTCAGCAAATCACCCAGCAGAAGGTAAAACGCCTCTTGTTTTCCTCTTCCAGCTTTGCAACTCGAATTATTTACTGATATTTAGAGTACCTGAGACATTCCAAAGACATTTATTATTTCTCTAAATATCTAAAGGAATCTGGCAGCTTTCCCAAGCAGCAGCATCCATTTCAGCCTGCAGGGCACATTCCCAGGTAGCATCTAATAACAGGGCTCCTCTGAAGCCACTGATCTAGATCAAAAGGGCAGTCCCAGGTAACTCCTGAGGAAATCACAGAATAAACATTGCCTGTCCTTCAAAAAGAGTGATTCACCCTTAGGGCACAGCTGCCTCCACAATAGCTAAAGCAAGGATTTGGGATTTAAACATAAGATCTTCCATCATGCTAGGACTCTGGCAGCAGTGTGCAAGAACTGCATTCAGCCACATGGTCACCTCTAAAAGGACAAAACTCCTCTAACTTCGGAGGGCCATTCAGCAGGGATAGTCAAAGTGTGAGGCTGGAACAGGGATAAAGACACTCAGTCGTGGAATGACGGGGCCTCATTACTTTGCTTTACTCACCAGCAGAGGAAGAGCCAACAAGACTATTTAGGGAAGTCAGTTTTGGCCAAGTCACCTGGTGGTCCTCAGCTAAGCCACTGTGTATCACATAAAGTATTAGATGAGGCTTTCTCTGCACCTTTAACATTTTAATTCTGCCACACCCCCAGAAAAATAAAATAAGTCGGTTTAACTTTATTCTGGAATATTTCCAAATCTCCAACATATTTTTCAACTGAGAATTTGCAGGCATTTGCACACTGCTTTAAGGCAATTACAAATAAGGAGCCATGTAACATCAAATCAATCATTTCTTTTCTGGAAGGACCTCTCAGTTTTGTGATAACTGGACTGCAGGACCCCCTCTGCTCCTCTGGGCTATCCCAACATGATGTTCTCAGAAATGACAAAGGAACATTATTGATGTCACCACGAGAATGCAGCTGCACAATCGACTGGAAGACTACCCTCTGCAAGTGTTGATCAAGTGCACTTCAGGTGCAACCCCATCTGCACCCAGTTCCATTTGATATTTCCATTGCTGATTGGGGCGAATGAGGTAATGCAAATACAGGCATTTTGGGGAAGCCACCACGTAGAAAAGTGTTGCGTGCAGCTTGTAGACAAACCTGGAGGGCTAATTTCCCTCCCATCTAAATCAAGACATTGTTTTCCCTCTCTCCCTTGAGTAAAGTTCTTGATTTCCCCCCCTTCCCCCTTTCCAGGGCAGAGGGAAAAGCAGCAGTTTCTCAAAAACATGTAAGTATGTTCTGAACTGTTTTCCTTGTTTTCCCCACTCTAAATTCTCTTTGCTCTTCAAAGTACAATATATGAATAGAAATACTTCTTTATCTAAAAACAACAGAGTAATAAAGGGTAGGAAAAGCTTTCAAGAATAATGAAATTGGAAAACAGAAAAGAACAATGAAACCAAAGACTTGGCATGGATTAATTCAATAAATTCCTTTCCACATTTAGTCAATCTTTTAATGCAGAATGGAGTCTTGTTTAATTTCTAGGTGCAGACCTGGCGCAGCTTGGCAAGAATTCAAAGTCTCTATCTAAATTTTGCAGCTAGCATCAATTGCTCCGGGCAGTGGGGAAGAGGATAACTAGCATGAGATTTGTATCCACATCTTGTAGTCCTCTTCCGGTTGAAATTATTCTGTCACTTAGAAAACTCAACTTTACTTCAAATAGCTTAATTTTGCTAATATAATTGCATTTGGCTGTTGATACTAATTGTCCCTTTCGGATTCCTGTGATAATTCATTTTCTTAATAAACTGCAATAGCAGAGACTACAAAAAAGCAGTTGAACATGCACACAGTTTTCCCACAAAAAAACCCCCGTGAGTAACGGACATTTCTGTTCTGTGCAAGACACAACATTTCTGCTGTGCTCTTGTACTGACTGTAGAGAGAAGTTTGGGTATAAATCCGCACCAAATTATCTTCTTCAGTTTTACCCAATTCAAGGACAGTTCTGTATTTTCATCAGATTACATTTTTTCCTCAGATTACTTTTTTTTTTCCTCCTACAGATGATTTTGTCCTTCACCAGCTCGTGCTGGGTTTCTGCACTCCTAATTTCTTTGAGGAAAGTCAGCAGCCTGACACAAGACTCACCTTTTCTCTCATTATATAATGAAAAGACATTATGAATCCTTTCTCTTACAGCTCTAAGTAGCTGCAGGTAATAAGCCAGCCATCAGCTCAACACCATTATGTCAAAGAAATGACATCTGGCCACACTGCATTAGAATTGTTGACATTTTTCTACAATATTACACCTAGAAGCTTCACTGAAACTACTATTCACTTAAAGCAGATAAAGATATTACCCAGTAATCATTCCAAAAACCAAACTTTGCCTGCCTCTGCTCACTACTGTCTATATTCCTACTAAGATAAGCAGGTGAGAACAAGCACCAGGCAAAGCAACACAGCCAGGTCTTTATAGTGCTTTCCACACCAACCACCAGAATTAAACAATCGCTTGGCAAGACAACATTTGAATACTGAGACACAGAAGATAAAGAGCACTGTAAAGCACTGGATGGCACAAACATCCTCTGGTTCTTGTAGAGGACATTTACTAGAAATGCTACCCTGAAAAAGGAAAGCTAATTGATTCTGATATATGGGTGTCACGGCTCACTTGCCAGCACGTGAGAGGGACTTGAATGACTAGGAGAATATGAGAAGTCCTTTTTCTTCCTGTAAATTAGAGTTAAGCATTCAGGACAAAATATCAGCTTGAGTACATTAGCAGCAGGAAGAAGAAATCCTATCTAAATAGAAACTTTGTGTTTCCCTACTCTGGTCAAACCAGACCTACAGAACACGCTTTCCCTTTATCCAGGAAAATGAACAGAAATACAGAGGGCTCCACACAGGCCCCCCCTTCCCCAACACCACTCCTGTTTTTATATCCTGTGACTCATTCCAGGGCCTACAGAATAAAGAGCTATAGAAATATATGTCACAAAGGCTTGCATAGGTGGTAGAGCCAAGGGATTGATGCAGGTGCCACTGGGTGAGCGGGGCAAGCGTCCCTCCCCGTCGCAGCCTCGCGAAGGGAGGATCAGGGATCCGACAGAAGCACAGGTTCACTTCAAATTCAGTTTGCCCATCTGCACACTCTCTATCAGTAATGATAAAAGGTTGATCATAGTACAATATTTACTCCACATCTTTATATTTCCATTTGTTTACTGCTTGCTTTATTTATACTGGCTTAACACTTGCAGGACACTTCTGTTGCCTAAGAGGCACAAGCAGCAGTGTAACTATGCTCATTAACTCTCTCAAATATCCCACTCAGACCATGCTTGGTGTCCCTCTATAATGCATAAAAATGAGGCTGGAAGACTGGAAAAAGCAAATAAAGAAGGTCCAATACCATTCTCTGCAATCCAGCTTCTTGTGTGTTTGACAGAAGCAAACCAGTTGAAACCCAGAGAGGAAAAAAAAAGAAAACAACAACAACAATCTGGAATTTTGAGCTCAGAAATACAGAATAAAGTTTTGGGGCTTTTTTTTTTTATGCACTTATCTCTACATTTCTCCCAACTTCTGAGGACTGAGTTATTTCAATGTAGGTGGGTTGATTTAGAAAACTTTTCTCACAAAAAATGATTATACACTGCTATTTTATTGTATTTCAATCCCTATGAATTGAGTCAGGAACATCTCCATAAAATTACAGCATTAAATTTTTATACTTCATAATAATAATAATAATAAAATGTATAAAGAAATAAAGACAGCAGGTCCTAAGATCACTTGACTGTGACAAATTGTCTCTTTCTGCTCACTTGAAAATGGCCTGTGAGACAAATCCCCAGCTTTGTTACTTCTAGAAGAATTGATTTAAAAGTGCACACTGTCGTTATATACTTAGAGACACATATTTTAGGATTATGCAAGTGCTTGATATATAATTTTTATCACATCTTAAGTTTTCTGACTAGATAAAACAGAAATTTTTCAACTGTACAAACAAATGTGAGTAATCTTTATAAGACAACAGTAGAAGGCCTGAATACAACTCCTAATTAAATCAACGGGACCTTCTTAAAATTGTGAATCAAAATTAATTTCCTATGAACCACAATAGGAATGGCTTTTTTGAAATGTCACTGGTGCCTATGATCACAGCACAGTACTGTGGCCTTCTACTAGTAAATAAATGAATCCCAAGTTTAGGACATGAGAGAAACAGGTCACTTCCTTCCAGAAAACGACGAAACCGCAGCAGGACTGAGGCTTCCACAAGGTATTACTGCATTTGTACCCAAGGAGAGGGCACCCAAACCCTCCCACTAAAGGCTGCCCTGGAAGCAGCGAGGCTCTTGTACTTCCAGAAGGCACTTGGGTACCTTTCAGTTGCACATCAGGGAAACCTTCCTCAGATACAGCAGTAGCAGTGTGGCTTAAAGCAAGGCTTCCTATCAAACCTCTTCTAGTGCCACGAGTACAGAACGCAAGATGAACTCCCCACCTGCCTGCTCAGCAGAAACAGGATTCTCAGACTTTAAAGTCAAGCACAAAAAGCCTTGCCTGAAGCCCAGGTTTACTTCAAGGGATTGACCTACTTCATTCCTTCTACATCTGCAGAGGCATCTGGTTGAAGCATTTGCCTCACAACAACCACCTTTTAAGCAAGAAATAAGTGCCACTGTTCTCCCATAGCTTGGCCTTTCTCCATGCAGGTGGCTGCTGTGCCGGGGTCTGTGCAAGGAGGCTGCTGTACGGGGGTATGGGGGTGTGCATTAAAACCATCTCTCTGGAACAGCTGGCACCCCCCTGCCGGTTTTGAGTGGGCTATTTACATGCAGCATCCTGCAGAGAGGTGGGAGAAATCCATATTCAAGCCACAGATTCCAACTCTACAAGGATACAGACATACTCTGATATCCTGCTCAAACTCCCCCAAAAATTTTAGGTTAATAGCTTTGATTGGTCTTTAAAATATTGATTGTGCAAGAAAGCGTACTGACACTGCTTCAAGGAAAAGATGTTTAAAATCCTGGGAAATAAGGCATGCCTATCTGAAAATAAGTCCATCTACAAAAAAAAATCTTGAGAAAAAAAATCTTTAGCAAAAGCTCTAGAGATCAGGTAATGGTGGCCTTTTTTTTTCTTACCTATTCTTTGAAAAGCAACAGCATAAATAGTCATTTTTCATGGCACTTTGGCTACAACAACAATCTATGCGAACACAAGTGTAATGGAGTCCTCTTTATGCCAAAACAAAGTGATAAACCAAGCTAATCAGTTTATTGTGATTTGACAGTACCCAGCACCTTTGCTCAGTATTTTAAGAGAGAGCTACTTACTACTCCAGTGTGTGCTGCTACACAGCACCTTTCTGCATAGAGAAGTGTAACAAAAACAGTGCAGAGGAGTTTTTGTGAGAAGGATGCCTAGAACAAAGAGCAAGTGACATCTGCTAGAGCTGAGATGTTTCTGTGTACTTCCCCACTTCCCACCCTGAGAAATGCTGAGCTTTTCTGCTGAGCTCCTAAGGCAGTGCCTGATGAGAAGTAGACAGTAAGTTAACACAAACAATACCTGTCAAGGTTAAATGTAACACAGCCATATTTCAATGTGTAAACAAACACTCCACCAGGTTCTCAAAGCTATTGATGTCCAGCAGCAAAGTGGTCCAAATTGATGAATATTTTTGATACTTATTGTCCCTACTATACATGTACTTATGTTATTGGCAGAATGCCATGGGAGAAAAGCATATTCAGCACCAAGATCTATATATAAGGAGGGGAGAAAAAGAAAGGGGTGGGGGGGTAAGAACCCAAACCAAAAAGACATTGGAAGGATGTTGTGAGAGAAGGGAACTGTTGGTAGGAAAAAAAAAATCTTCAAAAGTTGGTTTTGAGAAAACAAAATAAAACAAAGAAACAAAACAAAACAACAACAACAACAAAATAACAACACAAAAAACCACAACCCCAAAAAAAACCTCTCCCCAGAAAACCAACCCCTACTGTCTCTCTTGCAACAGTAACATTTCAGTTATTCACAGAGGGAACCAAAATGCCAGGATAAGGCTGAACTGAAGTCAGCCTCAGAAGCTTGACAATATCCTGTGGAATGAGATTAAAGCGATGTTATCAGACATAATATATGTCTATATATCTTCATTCTTTATTGACAAAGATACTTAAGAGATGCTACCAGAAGTGAGCACTGATGAACCTACTTGGAATTCTCAGGGTATCAGTAAGAAACCCATAAACTGCTTTAAATACCTAGCAGAGGTGTTGTCTCCACGATCACCCCTGTAACCAAGTTTCAGCTGGGATGGGCAATTTTGTGGCAGTCATTGTTTTCTGAGGGTATCCACTGTAGGAATAAAAAACCCCACAGTTGTGGTTTTGCCTTAGTCACCAAAAAGTATCAAAACCAGCCTTTTAAAGTATCAAAGAAAGAGCTGCAGAATTAAAATTAGGTAAAGCTTTATGAGCCCACACTTATTCCTCAGTGGATCACCACACACGAACACCGTTCATACAAAAGAAAGCTTTTCTCCAAACCCTACTGCAACTTAAAAAGGACATGAGTCTTTATAGAAACAAAACAAAAGACAACAGCAAACATGAACACCATCAGATTAAATTAGGGGTTTTTAACATCTTATGAACACCCTCAGGTGTGATTTACCCATCGCTTAACAATATGAAAGAATGACTTGGAAATTCCTCAGACTAGATACAGACATCAGTGCTGCTCAGGTGATGTTCAGATGTTACTTTAAATCCTGCTGCATCTCATGAAGCAAACCAATAATTTTTAATGGTCACTGTATGAATAAATTAGACTTGACAAATTCTTCCATCACACTCTTATTTCCTACAATTAATGACAATTCTGATAAAAAGCGGTGTGGCTTTATTGCAAAAAAAAATAATTTCAATTTCAGACCAAGCAAGGTGCATTACTAACCCAGCAAAATTAATTAATTTTGCTCCAGGCATTCTTTACAGAGATGCCTGTTTTGAACAATTTTCTGTTTAATGAACCAGCTCCAACCAGAGGAAATGCAGCATTAATAAAAGGAAATCTACTTACTTTTCATTTTGTTTTGGCAAGTTTTTGTTTAGCCTTAAGAAGGCTGTCTCCTGTTAATTCAATTATGGTGGCTGTGTGTTTCTTGAGCTGTGAAGGGTCCCTGCCTACTTGGTTGCACTTCCTCCCCCAAAGGAAAAGGAAACCAGCCAATTCAGTTACCTCAGTTCTAAGTATAGCCCCCCAGTCTGCCATGACTGGGGAGAAGAGAAAAACCACGTCTGGGAAAAGATGCAGACAAAAGGGTAACAACCATTCCTCTTCAAGTGGACCTACATCAGTTAAACAGCACTTTCTTGCTCATAGCTTCCTCCAGAGAAGGAAGGGCTACAGAAATTCTGCTCAAGGTGCTACCGAGAGCTAAGCTTGACACTGAAATCTCACAGCTAGTTTTACCCATGCTCTCTTAGAGGGTGACAGCTTGAGATCAAGTCAAACCAGCTGAACTCCTCCTGTCAATATAGGCTGAGTCTTCCATGAACCCCATAAGAAACATTTGAAACCTGAATTCATGTAGATCAAACTGCTTGTGTTCTGAACCACTGGAGTAAAGGGTGCACCCAGATACCTCCAGCTAGGTATTGCTGGGTACTGAATGACATCTCATGATACTCCTGATAACGAAGGTCTGAAAAATAAAGGACGATGAGAGCGATCAAGGAGTCGTTATCCCAGTGGTACTGTAAGAGTTTACAGTACTAGGTGCCATATAGGTTGTATCTTTTGTGTAGAAAACCAGAGAATTCTATCTAGTAATGCAAGCAGACATAAAACTGGGTGTGCTTCAGACCTCAGGTGACCTTCATGATCAAAGCCTTAAAATTACTGTATGTGCTCAAGAGAGATCTTCATCTCAAAGAAATCCTCAGTTCATTCAAGTTGAAGTAATTTTAGCAACGCAAAAGAGCTCTATAATATACTAAAGTGAAAATTCACAGAAGACTAACTTTCCCCCTCTTGAGAGCACTTCCACAAAGACATTTAGTTATTAATGATGCTCAAGAGAAGTACTTGTAATCTGATGAAAATGAAAGCATGCAAACCCTGCACATCATCTTTCAATATCCATTCAGTGGCAGAGTCAATACCAGTAGATGAAGCATTTAGAGGTATTGCTGGCTAACATTACACAGCAGATTTATATAGCAGAGTTAGAGCCACAGCCCAGGTAAATCACCTCTCCTCTAACTTTCCTTCCCAAGATAGAAACAAAAGCAAAAAAGCCTTTTTGGCTTTGCCACCTCAGCAAGCTTGCTGCAGTGATACAGAGACAGAAACACAGATTATGAAGTAGTGATATCCTCCTAGACACAGACACAACAGCTCAGCCTTGACCCCGGACTCTACATCAACTCCTTTGTGATTCTCCACTTTCCACTAGTATTAGAAATCAGCGAAAGAGAGAAAAATAAACAGGGTGAAAAAAAGCTTCTCTACATATTGGTACTAGCCCAGTTGTTTCCCCCTCTCAACTTACTTCTACTTATTTCAGACTTCACTGACTGCAGCACCAGGCTAACAATTTACTGTGTGATTTCTATTGGAGCAATAAAGTAACCCCTTTTAGAGCTAAGCCTAGCAACTATTAATTACAAACCTCAACAATGATTTTCAAACTGCTTTCTTAAGGAAATAAAGGTGTGTGGTCACTCCATCACATCCCTGCCCCTTCCCCACTACATTCTCAACCAGTTTCAATCCCATTTGAGATACAGATGGAAGTTCATATGCATTAACCTCCAGCATTACCCGTGCAGCAGCACCTCTTTTTTTGTTGGATTTGATTTTTATTCTTTTTTTTTTCCCCTCCAGGAAATCACCCAATAGTTTCCTTACATTACTTTATACTGCTGCTGGTAGAAGGAAGATCTGGGTGATTATACTCAAATCCATCTGCAGCAGCAACACATTAATCTCTGTCCAGTTTCATTACAGACAACAAGTCAGGCAAGGGAGAAAACCCCTCACAGTGATCTCACAGAAGGAAAGTCTCCCAGATGCCCAAGAACTAACAAGTCTTTGCTACTGCAGCCTCACCCCTGTAGAGCGACTACAGGCAGAAACAACCAGTCATCAGATAACTCTGAAATCAACCCTTCTGTCTCCCCCCCCCCCCCGCTCCCCCCCCCCCCC
>JANHGN010002767.1:17613-49307 GCA_024605025.1 Megaceryle maxima
AACCCTCTGAACACCCCCCTTCCGTCCCCCCCCCCCCCCGCCCCCCCCCCCCCCCCCCCTTTTTTTTTTAAGGTTTACTAATTTTGTGTGCTCAAGGAGTCAGTGCAGCCCACCAAAAACATCACCTAAGCTTTAAGCATTAGGAGTCTTTTACAGCCCAGCTACTCTCCCCATTCTGCATTACGCACGACAGAACATGCACACACACATATCCCCAGAAATCACTACCAAAAAAATCACAGAAAAATTAACACTACTGTTTAGCACCCTCTCTATGCCCCAAGCTACTGAAAGAGCTACTTCTGAATGACTCATCTTTAGCAGCAGCAAGACTGAGGGCATCCAAAAATGGGAAGAATCAATGAAGGACACCTGGTCTGTAGAGCTAGCTATTTGGATTCTGATCGTTGGCCCAAAGCAACGTTAATTTACAAAGCCCTGGTTTCTACCCTTTGCAGAAGAGGTAGTAGGATACAGTCCCAGACCACAGTCAACGTGGACAGGCAGAGAGTGAGGGCAGAAAGGCAGGTAAACGATTGCATTTTTTCTTGTCTGAGCTGTGCTGCAGATATTCTACATGGTTTGTCTTGGGGCTTCCTAACCTCTCTCACAAGAGAAAGAAATAAGGGTTCAGCTCTGAAGCCATCCAGATACCTAAGTGTACAAGGGAATGATCCAGAATGGACTCAGTGGCCTTTTTCCAAGTACTGTCGCATTGCTCTGCATGTTGGAAACAAACCATAAGGCCACTTTCATCCAAACTTGTCCTGCAGACCCTTTGGCTCTCGCTTTGTGACTGAACACACACTTCCACATATTGAGCATCAGCCCTCACTAAGGTTTGTGAAACTTCTCGCTATTGCTCCGGTTCTTCTGGTTCCTTCTGGAAGGAAGGTTCTTTTGTTAACCTCTCCATAAAGCTTCATACTCCCCTCTTAGTCCATCACTGAATTATACTCGCTTTCTGTGACGAGGAGGTGTCATGGCTCACAGTGGCAGTTCAGGCAATGGACACAGCACCGGTGGAAAACTGTTGTTTTTATCACAAAGAGAAATGCACTGAGGGGTTGGAACCTGAATAACTGGTGGTGTGGTGAGCATGTCACGTTCACCTGCCTCAGGCCCCCAGTCCTCTTCCCCAGGATTATTGGTTTAACTTGCAGCAGTTACATCCGTTTGGTACTCTTGAAAGTATGGATTTTGTTTGGAGGTTAACGCAATCCTGCTAGGCGTATACGCAACACCGAGTTTCTACATAAAAATCCTTCTCTATTTAACAGTGTTAATTCAGAATATATATTAGAATATATAGAGAATATAAGTTCCCTTCGTGAATATGAATATATGTTCCCTTCAGAATATGACAAACGCGTGTTTCTATGGAAATTAATTACTATCTAATGATTTCATCATACAAACTGCTATGCCTAAATGAATGGTTAAATGTATTCTGAAGTCAGATAGAATTCTATTTATAGAGCATTTATATGAGATGCATGTAAATATAAATTGCAGCACTTAATGCCAAGTTCTATAACATTTCATTCTCAATCCATTAGGTATTTTATTACATGTATTGTAGAAAAGAGAAATTTATAGTCCCTGTTTATAGTATTAATAAGGAATGATGATACCACACTAAAGATGTATTGCTTTTCTGTTTATGTGGGGGTTTACTCTAAAGTATATTTACAAGTCAGGTTTTAATGTTTTATTATAGTAAAAGACATGATCTGAGTGCTGTAATATATGCAATAATTAAAAGAAGCACTACTAAAATGATATAGACTTTCATATCTGGGCACAAACAAATACAGACTTAGCATATTCTCAGTCTCTTTCTAAGGTGTAGCAGCATGTAGAAATAAATTTTGCTTTTTTTTTATTTCAAAGCATTTACCAGGTGCTGCACCACAGATCGTTTGCTTGAAAATCCAAAAAAAAAAAAACCAAAAAACCCCACACAATTTTTTCCTTGCACCCTTTTTAAACTTCCTAGGTCATCCCTCAATTTAATATGTTTCATTTCCCACACCACCTGATGGTCAAAGTCTGCGATCAGCAGGGAAATGAAGGCTTTCCTCTCTACCTTTTTCTTCTCTCTCAAAATTTCTTTTCCTATTAGTGTCCAAGAAAAGATCAGATGTTTGGGGAAAACCACTTTCCTTATTTCTACTGCTGAAACTTGCCAAAGAAGCAAAGAAGAGAGGAAAACGATCTTCTTTGCATATATATGGTGGAGAAGATCATCTTTAAAAAAAAAAAAAAAAAAAAAAAATTAAAGCATCCACAGCAAATTACAACTTTGAAAAGAATATTGCTATGGGTTTTGATGATCTTCCCCCTTTAACCAAAATCCCAGTGAAGAGGGAGGAGGTAAAGGAAAGGAAAAGGCTATTTTTTGATCAGTTCAGGTTTTTAGCTGAATAGTTGCTGCTCTCCTCTCAAGTAACTCTGAATCCTATGGTCTGTGTCATGCTAGCCCTTTCCAGTGACTGTCACATTCATGAGTCCTCAGTCAATCCCTGTTCAGCTGCTGTCATTTCAAAGAACACGTACCTGAACAGAATTTCAAACCAAGTGTATCTGAACTGGTCTTTATAGAAGTCTCCAGTATGAAATTACCATCTCATGTATAGTTACTGGTTGGTTGCATGTAGGAAATGGGAACCAAAACATTAACTCATGCTATTGCCTATCATTCATTCTGGTTTCTATCCCTGCAATACTTAAATGTCTCTCACTAGGCTTGAAGACAGCATTGCCTTGAAGAAAAATACTTCATCCCGTATCAGAGGACAAACAGGAGGCAGAAGTAACTTGCTTGAAGCAAACACAATCTCTGTGACAAAGCAGTAAGATAATGCTGATCTCTGGAGCACTATAAATAATGCACAGAAATCTATCACTGCTCACTGAGAGATTTAAAAGGAAAGTAGGCAACCCTGAAAGATCATGAGACATAAATCCTGGCATTTCAAATGTTACAGCTTTAGGAATGTTTAAAGGTGATAAAGCAATATTCCTAATGAAAATAACTCAAAGATGTACCTTCAACTGAAACGGAAGCTTGTAAAATGAAAACATCAAAAGTTAAAATACACACACATGAATTTCACAATTTTTTTTTTTTTTTTTTAATAGGATGAATCTTCCTTTCATTAAGGTGGCTAAAGAAAGGCACAGTGAGGCTGTGCAAGTTACCACTCTTACAGCAAAGTAAATAAAACAACAGAAAAAGCACCAAAGTTCCAGTTCTCGGCCATACATGCTAAAGCAAGAATTCCACCCTTAGCCTTCCTCCAGCTTACCTACCGGATCTGACTGGGGGATACCAGTGATACTAATGCTTTTTCTATTTTGCAGATAAATTCAGAAGGTAGAGAACTTCTTCAAGACAATTTTCTTTTCCAAGATTTTCTTTCCCACGTACATTCTCTACATAGTAACAGACAACATTTATTTTAAGTAATGACAAAAATTGCTATTTACGAAGAGACTGATACATGGAATGACATCAGCGTCGTCTTATTGGCATCATTATGATCACTATTTCAGCTTACACCATTAATTCTACTTCCCTTATGAAATCCTTGCAAAATTCAACTTGTTACCTCCCTTTCTCAACATTTGCACTGCACTGGTATTTTAAATTCTTCTGGCCAGTCCGTTTCCTCTCTGTTGCAAGATCTTTGGAGAGATCCTTGATCTCTTGGGATCTATGGCCTCTCATCCTAATTCTTGAAATCCATTAGAAGTCTAGGCTATCCAGCCACTTGCTTACACTGACCTGTCTAGAGAGAGGGCTAACACACAATTTGACCTTTTCTGGGACACATCTAACAAGTAGGCTGCTTCCTAAATAATACAAGAATAAAAAGCAATTACAAAAAAAACCCAAACCAAAAGAACATACCAAGTAACAGCCAAAAAGCAAATAGCTTCCTTCAATGGCTACATCTCAATTTCCTGTGTGTGCTCTTTCAAACCTGGATGTTACAAAGCACTAAAATGAAAGCTGTGGAAGTTAACAGCCTCCCTCTTTAAGTCCGTGCAAGGTGCATCATGCTCTGGCAGTGATTTGTTTTCTCCTGTCCATTCCCCTCTGGCAGCAAGTATGGTCTATGCAGTAGAGATTGCACAACCTGCATCATCCCAAACAGCTGCAGCTTTGTTTGTGCTTGAGGCCAGCGCCTATAATCACAAAGGCTTAATTAAACATCAGTCCTGTGCACTTCAGTAAATTCATAGCATAGTGCAGTACCTATGTTCTGGTTCAGCAGGGCTCAGAAACAGCAACGACAGAAAATCTACATTAACCTCTTTGCCCTTGCTAATCCAGCAGTACCGTAAACTTGGTCAAGCCCACTGTCTTTCCCCAAGGAAATAAAGGTGAAAACGTCCAGAAGACACTCACAGGAGCCAGCGATGGAGACTTCCTGGGGCAATGTTTTTATCATCCTTTTGCAGCCAGAATGTGCCAGAAGATAAGCTATTGAAATTCACAGTGCAACTCCTACCTCATGAAGCCAGTTTCTTTCTGAACACATCACGCAGGCACAGTAAATAGATCGAAAGGATCAAGCCCTAGCACGGCAATCCTACTGGAGTCAGAGCTCAGGGAAGAACCAGGCAGGAATGATTTCTCACAAGGTGGACATTAAACCTGTTCAGCAGCAACAGCACTGAGAGATCAATCAGATAACAGAGCGAGAGGGGTGTAGTTAGAAGTATCCTCCTTCCACAGCTATCGCCATGGTCATGATGAGCAGGCTCTCTAGTGTAAATATGAAACAGTGTTCTCAGGAATTACATCAGTGAAATGGAGACAAAAAACTGATCCAGAGAGCAAGGCAGAAAAACTCAGTAGAGGGAAATGACAGACACCCTTCACCATCCTCTCACTGAAGGCCTTCATTACAGTAGAATTATTATCAACATACAGAATAAAATAAGAGCAGTGGCAAAAAGTTCTTTCTTTTTTTCACCACCGGTGTCAGGACAAGAGGCAAGTCTTGCAACAAGCTGTAAGTGTATCTATTGTACAGGATTCTCACTAACACTGCACAGGAGTTTTCATATTTTTCATCTCCAAGGCGGGGAAAGTATTCATTCACTCCCTTGGGTCTATTAGGACACAGATGGAACTGTTCATTCTTTTCAAGAAACCTAAAATATTCTTTTATGCTAAGAATTCTGCTCCAAAAAGTTACTCTTCTGGAAGGCTCCAAGGGCACAAAAAAATCATAACGGGTATCAAAAGACTGTAATGGGAATCACAGAAACCCTCCTGGGGATATCCTCTACACACCAAAAGACTACCAATCATTCCTCCTAATACAGGAGGAGATAGAAGCAAGGGCAAAGCTGAAGTAATAGCTGCTCTATAGCTATTTTCTGCCTTGGTGAGCCCTGGAAAACCAAGCATAAGTAACTGCAGAAGGCGGTCTCACCAGCATTTGGATACAACATACTCAGAGCCTTGTATCCCTGCAGGTTTTCCTATGTGCCTAGTCTCATTATCATGATTAGAAATGCATACTTAGGTACTGGCCCTCCTCTGCAGGATTAGCGTTAAGACAGCTGGCCACACAAGACAGAGCCTTTATTAACAATTCTAATTTCCTATTCATTCTTTGAAAAACTCCTGACATCCACCAACAGCAGTGGGAGCAACAGCTTCATCTGGCTTTTCAAAGCCTGTTCGATGTGACAGTGCAAGGATGAGAGTCCCATGCTCCCCTTTGGGTCCTGGCAGGAAGAAATCACAAGTCAACTGTTGGGTAGCTGTAGGAGGGACTCCCATTTTAACCCCTCTTCTGCATCATTTTAGTTCTACTTCTTCCAATTAAACTATTTATTTGGGGGGGCCATGTTAATGAGATCCTTCCCTGACCACCTGCAGCTCTCTCAGGGGTCCATCCTATCCTTTAAAGACTCCCTTGCAGGTCATTACCCTTAGAGTTGCACATGAATAAGATTTATTGCACTTGCAGAAGCCTACTTGATCCATTGAGTTGCAAGTGGCCTAATTCCTGACTTCAAAAAAGCCAACAAACAAATGCAACAAAACACAACCTAACACCTAAGCCCAAACATCGCAGCATCTCCTGGGAGGCAGTCGCTTACTCAAACACCGGGCAAGCTCCTTCGTGTTCCTCACGTGTCACATAATAGGGGTTGTAAGTGGAATGAGCAATCCCAAAGTTAGGTGTCACAACGCCTAATACTCAACTTTTCTTGGCCCTTTGCAAGCTCTTCCATGTATACATTTTAAAATACACAAGCACTTAAATCCCAGCTTCCTGATCCCTCAGTATTGTCAACAAAACTCCTTCAGTTTCTTTAAGTAGCTGCAGATTGGTGGAAGGTATTTACCAACACCTAAATGCTCTTGATTGCCTGCCTTCTACAAAAAGGATCTGTAATGACCAGAGGCACTAAGAAAACCCTAATTCTGCACCAGCACATCCCAACCCCCTTCTCACACCTTTCAACTCCCACCATTACTGCTTTTCCTGGTTTACTGATGGGGCAAGGGATCGCACCTCAGACCATACAAGAACCTGGCTGGACAGGAGCCTGGCTGGATCATACCTCAGACCATACAAGAACCTGGCTGGACAGGAGTCTGGATCACCAAGAAAACCATGTGAAATAAATATTAAAAGTTGGAGAGGGGTTGAAAAGACAAAAAAATAAAAAAGAACATTAACTTCTGTTAGAAAGTTAAAAGTGTTGGTTTCTAATCAAAGCTACTTAGAAACACCTAAAGGTCTCTCCACTGAATGCTAAGTGTCCAAAAAAAGATTTCAGCTTTTACCCTTGCAGCAAGTACTTTTTATTCTGGCTATTGTCTTTATTGATGAAAAATGTACAGTCAGCTTTCAAAAAATTACTACCTGAGATGTATTACTTGTGTCACCAGAGACACAGTTCAAAGCTCTCTCTTATCTCCCCCTTGTTTCATTGCTTTCTGGATGCATGGTTAAGCCTGTGTCTGAGTTAGGCTACCGACACTGCCGTTATCTGTGCTTTCTGAAGAGCTGTTGTGATATCTTTCCAGACTGCATTGATTAAGGGATGTCTGGACTTGAACATGATTACATTAAGGCAGATAACTGTCTTAATGAGGAACAGATTTTATTGCTTTGGACATTTATTTCCCCTTCCTATCTCCTTACCTGCAAGGCAGGATGTGCGTTGCAGTTATTTCTTACTGAAAAGTAACAAAAAGTGTTAAAGGGTTAAAAAGACATTTGCTAGATTGAGTCTATATTTTAAGTAATAATAATTAGTATGGATACAGATGACAGCTTACTTTTCTGACTCTTTAAAAAGTAAAGAAAAAAATCACAGAAAGTACACGAAGAAAGTAAGTAAATACAAACACTATCAAAATACTGATCTTTTAGTTAAAACATTTTAGGAGCCTATGGTGCTCATATTTAAGAAGTAGACAAAAATCAGTAGGTTTAGGATATTATCTGAAAAATTAGCACTTGACAACCTTATTAGCTATTTTGCTCTTTAATCTAGTATTATGCTTATTACCTTTTGCAAAACAGCATCTGCATATACAAATAAAATGTTTAAGCTCAGAGAGAGGAAAAACTACAACTCCAAATTAAAGATATAGGGAATTATTCATTGGCCAGGGCAGCATAGGCATGGAAGGCAAGGAAGGAGCTGTGTAATTGCTTCCTGAGTCACATCTTCTAAAGAAAAGAAATCCCAAACCGATACTGAATCAATGAGATTCAGGCACTGGAAGCACTACAGCAATTCTTGGAAGGGTGTTAAGCCCATGGCTTGTAAACTCCCACTACATTCCATGTTAAAGAACAGCTGTGCATAGGCATACAGAATGCCTTCCAAAAACACGCACCGTTCAAGTTCATAATTACATGAAATGAACAAATACTCCTTTAGAAGATTTTATTTGCAAAAATTAGAAAAGATATTATTTCAATTTTATGCCCCATACAGAAAACTACCTGTACTTTTGCCTTCACACAAACAGAGTTAATCCTTCACTGATGACAGACTGAAAATAGAGTGTATTATGCAAATTAGTGTAACAATGCCCACAGCCAAAAGAACTTCAACAGCAGGAGAAAAACTGTCTTTTGTTACAAACTGAAAAGGCATCATACATCCATTTGACCTATGTTTAATCTTTACCATAGACAAATACTCCAAAGAAATAGTCTTAACAGCAGTCTAGTTGCCTAAGAAATGAACTGGCTTCCCAGATGCTGTTCACAAACTGCTATTTTTATACAGCTTGGTTTTTCACATGTTTACTCCTTTTGTTTTTTTTTAATTAAAAAGAAAACCAACAAAGCAAAACACTCTGATCTTATGAAAGGAAATTCTGTTTGAAAATAGTTCTTAAAAGATTCTTGAGAATGTGTTTCTTGTTCAGGGACCACAATGATAAATGACCACAGATTTCTTTTCTAAAGCTCTAGCTGCAAACGTTCTTACTCAGTTTCTGCTGTATGTAATTATTACAGATGTTGAAAAGATGACCCTGAGGTCCTGTGGGGTTAATTTGATACATTATATGCCATTCTGCTATACAGGTATCCTGACTTGGAGCCAGACAGCCAGTGTCTGACACCTAGAACAACTTCTCTATTAATACAATCAACAAAAGCACTTTCTTTTGACAGTCAATCATTTGTTTCCTGGAAACTTTCTGAAGTTTACAAATGTGTCAACTTTTTGCCATAGGGCAAAGGGAATCCTCTTTACGTTACAGACTAGGCTGAATTTCTCCTGCAGAGCTTGCAATCCCCAACTCACTCGGCTGAGGGAACCACGGACATGCAGGTAGCGGCTGCAGCACAACCTGCCCTGACACAGCCAGGGACCAGCCCCACCAGTGCCACCTCCTGCAGGCACCACGGAGTGGTGCTGAGGGCTTTGCCTGCACGGGATCCGTAAGCCTCGCAGGATCTGGGAAAGCTTAGAGAAGAATTAGAGAAGAATCAAAAAGGAAACTGCAAAACCAGAATGAACTTTTCTGACTAAGCACAGAAATTTTTTTGCTGGTGGAAGGGGTTGTACTGTAAGCAGCCACTTCAGTAAATTTTACTCGGTTTTCATAACATCTTAATTTGCAAAGACTGTTTTAAAAAGCACAAAAGCCTGTCTACAAATGTGCACGGAAGAATTTGCTGTATGGCACTACAAGGCTTTCTTTGGTGGTTTCTTTTTAAGCCCTGTAATTTCTGAGACTTCTCAAATGCATCCAGAATTCGTGACCTGACTACTTAAACATTCCTTTTCTTTCCTTCCCAAGTTGAGAGCCACAATTTTAATCCCTGCAGCTCAAGCAAGGAGATCCGTGCATGAAAAACAAGCTTTTTTCTTTTCAGTCTGGTCAAAGCATGCAACAGAAATCCAAATCTTCTCTACATAGCAAGTGATTGTTCCTTCATCAGGCGATCCTTTTTCCTTTACAGGACTGCTTCCCTTAGATAAATACTGCTGTCAAATAGGAGAGCACACCTTAGAGGGCAGAAGCTGAAGCTTTTTTCCTTCTGCCTCTGGGAAGGATATCCAGGCCACAAGGAGGACAGGGAGAGCACACAGCAACTGCATTGCCCGGCCTCCTGCGATCAGCTCCGTGCATGCCAAAGCAAACCAGCTACTGTTACAACTAAGGCACTTTCCTACCACTTCCACTACAGCATGGCCTTTCTAGGGCACACTGCACACATCGAACAACATCTGAATGAGCTTGGCCATACGTTAGAGATATGTTCAGCTTGGGAGATCAGAGCAGCATGCGAGGAAAGGTTGGGGTGTTCTTTTCAGTCCTACGGGCTACTGTAGGATGTTAAATTGCATTTCTACTGCACTGGACTTGAAACATTCCAAAATTAGTAACAACCTGGAATCCTTAGTTTCCAAGTTACACTTAATTAATTAAATTAATTTTCTTCTACATTACTAGATAATTGCAAAGGAATAAGCTCATATTGCATGCCTGCATTTTTAATAATTAAGAGAATATAAACCACTTAGGAAATAGGGTTACAGAGTTATGCTGACCAACACTGCACGAGCTACATTTTATTCCCTGTCAGGCCTCAGCCAGGTTCCCTGGTAAATCTAAAAACCAGGTAATACAAAGGGAATTAATTCATATAAGAAGTCTTTGGACCACAATACAATACACCAAACACCAAACTGTTCTTCAGTGTTGTTCTACACTGTTAGAGACATCCCTTGTACCTCTCTCAAGCAGTTCACTTGCATAAAGAAGTCTAGCCCAGGTTTCAGTTCCAGCTCCATCTCATGCAAAATGACTAAGAAGTTAAAGAGAAGGTATCTTGCAATGTTCCTCAGAGAAGTCTTGTGGGCAATGTTTATAGCACTAACAGCCAATAATCCTGTTGACATTAAAACAGCTTGCAGCACAAGTGCTTTAGCTTCACAGTGCTTTGTGTCATGCACCATTTCCACGTTTCTCACCACAGTATTAAAGATCCTTCTTCTGCAAGCCAGTTCTGTACTGCAGACCCAACAGACACGAGGTCATCACTTTCAACTGTAGTTGGTCATGACCCTCCTGTGCAGTTTGGGAAACAGTAATTATTGCAGCTGTATTTTAAAATTGGCACCCGTGAGTAACCAACAAGGAGGATTACATCTTGCAAGCCTCCTCAGAAGAACCATCTGTTGTCTCAGGTTTGGACCAACCCTACCAACTTCGGCAAGTCTGAAAGCAGTAGGACAGAGGACATCCCATGTGTGTGAACGATCACATGGTTCTCACGTGGATCTCGCATCTCACTGCACAGCCTACCAGCCATTTGGCTGCCAGCTTAGTGGATCTCCAGCTCCTGAGACAGCACAAGAATCTCATGGTTGCAAACACCTCAGCCTTTCTTGCAAAGCACACTAAATGAGCTGTACTTCTGTCTCACAGCAAGCTAGGCCACTTTGCCACAGCCACCGAAATACAGAATGGCTCTGGCAAAAGAGTACGAGTCAGCTCACTGCTGTCAAACTTCAGACTGCCTTCATTTTATGTTCTAGCAACACTAATTAGAATCCTTCTTCCACAGTAACTGGAGACACTGCAACAGAATGGTCATCATATGAGACTTGTCCAAACTTCAAACCATTGTCAACATCTACGAGCTCCTTCCCTTACTTCCTGAGGGAATGGAAAGGAACTGTGACAGGTGCAAACCAGGGGGGCCTCAAATCCCCGCTACGTGCCAAATGCACCGAGTAGGGAGCTGTACAGCCTCCTCCCGTAGAGCCTGCGTACAGAACAGTCAAGGCTGGCTGTGCCTGTAAACAGAGGAGAAATAATAAACCAGCAGGTCTTGAGAAAGCCTCCAGCTTCCTGAGTAATTCTGTATCCTAAAGTGAATGTTACCAACAGCAAGAAGTGAAATAAAGGAAGCAGTACAGTACATGAGCAGGGTTGTTTTTACCTCAACTGGTAAAGTACTACGACACAGGGAGACTCATCTTAAAAACCTGATAAACTTGAGAACTGAAAAAGTCAGGGCCCTCCAGCCGGTAACTAACAATACACCCTAAGCTTTGCAACCTGTAAAGAATTACTGTTTCATAAATTGTTTTCTCTTGTTCTTCTGTTTCTGTTTGAAAACAAGTAGGACTGTGATGGGAGACTTTGTTGCAGCGTAGGTCTGCCACTGTGCCTAACAAGAACTCCAGGTTCCGGCCTAAAGGCAGCCTTTGGAGTGTAATTATAGCAAGTGACAAGTTCAATTTATCCTCAAAATCATGATTTGAAAGAAACAAGATATCTTGTACAGATGAAATATGATAGGTAAATGTTTCTCTGGGGCAGGTTGAGCCTGAAAAGGCCAAACATGCAGGTAAACCCTGAGCTCTCTAACACCCATCAGTCTTGCCGGTCAAAACAGCACTTGTGACAAGGTCCCTGGGACTGGGCAGCTGCCAGTGGGCTGCTGTCAGACCCTTATCCCACAGCCCAGGCCAGTTCACCAGCAGCCACTGCTGGTCTCTTTTTCTGGGGATCAAGGAAGAAGCAGGCAGCAGCAGCAATCCCCAACGAGGGGGAGACTCTTTCCATCACACTACTGCCCCAAAGGGTACTACGGGTACGCACTACTACTACTGATGGGGAGGCAGGACTGCAGCTCCTCTGGCACAAGAAGAGACTAGGTGGCCACCCTAGTCAGAAAGATTGGGCACCACCGATCTGCAATATGGATTAAGCTCTCCAACAGTACTACTGCAGGTATCTGTCCCAGTAGATCCATGAATGCCCTTTCCAGTTTATCAGTTTATTTTGCAGTAATAGAAAATCCTTCAAATGGATAATGAAAATAGAATTTGATTAAGGCAGATTTTTAAGGTTCCAGTGGTATTTGTCCTTTTAAGATGGTTTACATGTGATCTCATCTCCATTGTTACTCAGTTATCTATTTTAAGGTCAGCAACTAAACTAAACAAACAAAACACACACCTCCCCCCCCAGAAAAAAACCCAAAAAACAAATGAGCCACAACACAAACAAACAAAAAACTGAAAAAAAACCAAGCAAACCAAACATCACAACTTTTGCTTACATTTTCTTTAAAAATTCCCAGAGCCAGTTGCATGGGCAAGCCAGACAGATTAAAGTTTGTTGCCCATCAAAACTTTCAAGAACAGAGTAGCCTTCCTCAACCAACACTCCAGGGCACCTTCAGCACAGCCACACTGAAGAGAGCGCTCAGCCAGCTCCAGGGGAGTCAACAGATAACAAAACAGAGCAGGCTATACATTAAGGATTGGGTTTTTTCTGAGAAAGCATTACAATTTGCTGAAGGCTCCCTTGTCCAAAGCAGTTAGAGACAGTTGTTGATCATGGGTAATTTTAGGCTTCCTCTACAGCTCTCAACTCATAGAAAACTCTGGCTGCTGCCAGTCTCACCAAGTACTATACAGCATGTGGACCTAAACCTGCGCACAGAGTATTGCTATGCATCCAGAAAGTGATCCTGACACCTGGTTCTTTTGATACCCATTGCCATCAGCACAACATTCGCTGAGTAACATACAGATCCCAAGCGAGGCTTTTCCTCCTGCAGAAACATTCTGTCAAAGAAATGCAAAGACAGCCTTGTAAAAGATGTACTGAAAAGCATCAAAATTCAAGGTGACGCTTCCACTAACCCTTGATTTACGTTATTTAACCCCTTTCAGCAAGAAGGGCAAATTGCAACACAAGTCATGCTTCAGTTCTCTCAAGGGCTAGGTTTAAGATTATTAGAACAGTAAGGCTATAAATACACATCCTGTGAAGATAACTATCAGCTAGAAAGATGGACAAGTGCTTTTCTCTAAGGCTTGCTGCCTGTTCAAATGCACAAATGACTAGCTGCTTTCCAAATTCCAAGGCAAGTGCATCTTTGGACACAGCATTTTGCTGACAAAGAGAGCGCACACTGAAGAGTACATAATTTCCAAACACTTAATGTTTTGCTCATCTCCAGCTACTTGGATGCTTCAGCATTCACATTTCCATTAAAAGTGGCAGATTTCAAGTTTTTCTGATTGAAGGGAAGAATAGAAAGCAAACAGACAGACCCCAAGTCGCACTGGTTATCTATCAGTGCCTGCCTCAGCAGCAGACCAAAGGTGCTTGCCATGAAACACCAGTAACACTCAGGAAGCTATTTCGGAGCAAGGCTCCACAATACAGACAGCTGCTCACCACCTGCATCCTCACAGAGCCACCTTAATTAAAATCTCTCGCCTCCATGATTTAGATTGTTGAGTTTACTCAGAATGCTTCTCTTACTAAGGACTTTCTCAGGGGTTATCATCGCCCTAAGGAAAAACTCATTGCAGAGTTACATGTTTTTTACATGAGAAGCTGCTCACAGAAAGAATATTTAAGTGACTCGAGTCAATGTATTAAAAAAAAAAAAAAAAACAAACATGTAGAAGAGCCCATAGCTGGAGGCTCCTATTGACACAAAACCAGGTCTGGTACTAAGTAGAAGGGGCCAGTCTCTTTTCAGTGGTACCCTGTGATAGGATGAGAGGTGATGCTCACAAACAAAATGGCCACAAACAAAAGTTCCACCTCAACATGAGGAAAAACTCCTTTAGTGTGAGGGTGATGGAGCACTGGAACAAGCTGCCCAGGGAGGCTGTGGAGTCTCCTTCTATTGAGACTTTCCAAACCCAGCTGGATCTGTTCCTGTGTGGCCTGCCCTGGGTGACCCTGCTCTGGCAGGGGGGTTGGACTCGATGATCTCCAGAGGTCACTTCCAACCCCTACCATTTTGTGATTCTAAGACCAGGTTGGATGGGCTTTCAGCAACCAGGTCCAGTGGAAGATATGCCTGTCCATGGCAGGGGGTTTGGAACTAGATGATCTTTAAGGTCCCTTCCAACCCAAACCATTCTATGGTTCTAGGTTAACACATTAAAATTAAAGGGAAGCTCAAGGGCCTGAATTTTTCCTGTCTCTTCTCCAGGAGAAGGAAGCATTTGGGACTGAGGGACAGGGGGGAGACAGAAACAGAAGAAGCTGCCTTTGCAGCTATTAAGGGATTAAAAAAAAAAAAAAACACAAAAAAAACCTGCATGAATATTTCATGAAGGCAAGTGGGGCTTTAGCCCACCCTCTAATTGCTGCTGTCTGTTCCCTCGAAGCAGCCCATGAGCTATTGGAGAGGATGAAGCCAGTGCCCCAGTGCCTCCCCAGCCTGGATCCAGGACACCAGACTTCAGCTGAGCTGGGACTTGGGAAGGAGATAGGACCTTTTCATTAGCCAAGGTGAGGGGCCCTAGCAGCCCTGCATCCTCCCTGAAAGAACATACTTGTTGGCTTTGCAAAACTCAAGACTGTGTGAATCAGTCTGTACCTCACTCAGCTTTCTCATGCAGCTTCTTTCAAGTCTAACATAGCACCTTTCCCCTCCTCATTTGTACCACACAGTGAATACAGTCACCTGCCTTTGAAGCTCAGAAGGCTTCACAGCTGTAGTGAGGCCTCACCATCGTGGATGGCACTGCCAGCAAACAGCGTAAGCGAGGGTGCCCGCACACGTCTGGGGCAAGGAGCTCTAGCATGTGCTGGCACTCGGCCTCCTACCTCCCTACAGATCCCTACCAGCTGTAGGAAACTAAATATCACGACTGAGTCTTTCTTATGTTAATTTTGGAGTACGAGCATATGTTTTAACTAGATAAATAATTCAAATTATTAGACTACTAAAACATTATTTACAATAATAATAATAAATTCTTGACTTCAAATATAGTTATTCTTTTATGGCCACGATAAGTGTGATGGATGCATTCTTTGCTAAAGAAACTGCAAGCTCCTTCATAGTATATTCAGATCTTTTCCACACTTTAAACCAGGGAAATATTTAATTCCTCTTTACCAGACAGCAATCCAATAGACTGAACGTCAGACTCCCAAAACAAACAAGACAAAAAGCCCACCATCAGTCAAAGGCTGGCAGATGGCTGATCCCTTTTCATAGCTGTATTTCCTGTTCCTCTCCTAACAGGAAAAATACATAAAAGGCCATTGTCCACATTCATTCTCTGAACTTCATCCAGTTAGTCTAGCAGTAGCTGAAAGTGTACAGAGCTCAGCCGTATCCCCGCAGGGACAAAGCTAGCAACCATCACCTTATTTCCTTCATTCCTTTCACACATACAGGCACGTGCTCTTCAAACCCCCTTGTTGAAACAGCATGACTTTTTAAAAACTGTCAGCACTAAAAGTTTATCAGAGTTTATTCAACAGTGACTGAAGTGGGGTTGCCCTGATGATAAGTCTGCTTTTGTCAAGAGCTACAGCAAAATACAAATGTCTAAGTTGACCCTATGCTGGTTTATTTCTTGCATTTCCATAACTAAATTTGTTGTGTTGACAAAAACTAGTAAAAGTTAAACATCATAGTTTCTTGCAACTAAAAAGGAATCCTAGACTAACACTGAATTGTCATGAGGGCAGCATTCCTTCCTTTGAAAACCACTGGGATGCACTGGAACTTAAAAGCTCCTGTAGAACAGCAGCACAAACAACTTCTTAGTGAATACAAGAGCAGCTGTTTACCACCCCAAACACACAGAAACAAGCTTTCAGGAAATACTGCTCAGCCTCAGAACCGAACGTCAACATCATCTCTGTTCCCACCTGGGGTGCTTCAGCCCCACACTCTACAGCTCTATCATCCCCACTGGTCCGCCTTTCCTCTTAGCCAGAGAGTCCTTGGCAAGCTCTCATGGGCTGTGATTACTGGGAGCTAATTCCATGCTTTATTGTGCAATTCAGGTCATAATTTCAGCAGAAGCACAAGTACATTTGTAGAACAAAAAGGCAACAGCAGAACCACAACCTCAGGCCCTGCAGCCATTAAATTTTACAAGTAGTGGTAATACAGCAGGACATTTTCTCTACTATGCTGTGGACAAATTTAGGCATCTATCACCAGAATAATTACAAGAAACATCTAAAAATTAATTACATCTGTATTCATCAGCATATTCATGCCAACTCTGTACCATTGTGGTATCTAAGCATCTTACAGAATTTATGACCACAGGAGAGAGCATTAGTATCATCTTGTTTGGCTTGCTGAATAACACAGGTCATAAAACCATACAATAATTTCTCCATCAAGCTTAGTGCAGATAGAGCCTTGTCTCCCTATTAAAAAAAACAACACACAGCTTATTACTGAGTGAAGAACAATTCAACACAGCTTTAAAAACTGCTTTTTGCTTTAATTGGGAAAATGCATACCCTACCACGTGCAAATTTCAGCGGTTCCAACACCCAACTGATGGATTATCATCAACACGGTCCAAACACTTCAGTAAGCACTGTATTCACACACACTCTTGATGATTAAGGTTGACGAGCAAAGTGGACAAAGTAACTGTAGTGCATAGCAAACTTGGGAAGCTCAACATAAATTCTTTTCTTCAGAAGAAACAAGGTCCTTTGCCAAGTTTTAACATCCAAGGCAAATAATGAAACGTTGCCCTTTCCATGGTGTCTGAGAAGGATAATGTAACAACTGAAGTACCGGAGAGCAGGATACCATGGTGGAAATGGAAGATGAACTGCAAATAAAAGACCCATCAGCTGTTCAGGCTTCTAGTGCTGTGCTGAAGTGCCCCTAGAGATGAAGTGCCTCTAGAACTTACCTCACACACAAGGCACCTGGCATCTTATTGGAAAACGTGTCTCAAAAGAGACACGGCAAATTGTATGAGAGAACAAAACTTACTACAGCTTCTGGCTAGGAATCCAAAATCAGAACGGGGATCTACATTTGTCACTGGGAAGTGATATGTGCCAAGGTGTTGTAAAACCAAAACACAGCTGATATTTGTTTGGAGCACTTTTTACGCTGCCAAGACAAACTCCACTGTGCTATAATTAGAGAGCAGACATCCCGGAGCTCGTTGGCCTTGCAAGTCTGTTGGATACGATTTACTAAATTTATTAAATAAGGAGAGTAGAAACTGCTTTAGTTAGTGCTCTGAAAAGCAGAATTATTAGCACTTAAGGTGATGACTGGAGTGAGAAAGCAGGAAACATCTACCTTTCCTGCTCATGCAGAGGGCCTGAGCAGGAGTTTCCCCTCTCAAAGACCTCCTTCCAAACCTGACATCTCTGATGCATGGGGGGCAGAACTGACTGCACCCAAAACTACTTCTCTCTGTATTTTGCCCCTTCCTTTTCACTGAGCACATCAAGACCTCTGGATGGTGAGGAGTACTGCAACTCTCAGTTAAGGAGCTGCTTTTTTGGCTGAACAGAAAAGAGAGAATATTTGGGGCTTGTCCATGCAATTAGATTTTGGTGAGCTAGGAAGCAGTGATTCATAAATTCATGGATGAAATGCAAGTTGCTCAGTGACTTCATCGCTTTCAGTTCAAAGTCACTACACCAAGATCATAAATTTCATCTTCCTATGCTGAAATGACTGATTTTAGTGAAGTCTTTTGAAAACACGCCTCTATCTGTAGACTTTACAACAGATTCTGCTGCATGCTAGTTGCAATGCCAGTAAAATAATTAAAAAAAAAATCATCCTTAGGAACATAATTTCTACTTACTGATTAATATTATAGGGAATCACTTGGTCCCACTGAGAAAATTCTGGATATAGGGAAATAAAGCATCACCATTTAAATAAACAACATTTTCCAAGAATAATGACTTGTGTCATAGAATAATGGTAAAGCCACTAAAAATTAAAGACATTTAAAATGCACAGATCCTCTCCTTGAGAATTCCCTTGCACACCAGCCTACTTTTTGTGAGGAATCTTTGGATCAGTACAAGATGGCAGTTTACATACACACATCTGTGCACTTGCAGCCGTTCTTAAAGCATACAGAATCACTGAGTTAGCAAGAGCTGACAGCTGCATAAGATCCGAGGTACATTTTGCGGGGAGAGTCTCCCAGCTATGCTTGATTATTTGCACAAGACACACGCTGAACACATACTGGATGATGGAAGCAGGCTGAGACACTGCCACTCACAGAGGAGCTGATAACATTTGTCACCCTCATCTGTAGTGCAGTTAGGGGCATGAAGACGGCCCTTGTTTTCTTACTACCTGAAACACCACCAAGTTTTAGACATTCTATGGAGTTCCTAAGCTTGTAGAAAGTTTTAACTTGTTGATAACGCTCCTTGTATAGGCACCAGCTTCCATTTGATAAACTGGACAAAAAACCCCAGAATTATTAAGCTCAAGTTGAAGTACAAGAATACCTGGACCTTTAGCAAGCAGCCTGCACTACTGTTTGATGCATGCAGTAGATCCAGAACACCACATCGCCTCCTTTGCAAGGTAATTGGAGAAACTTTACTTCCCCATAGTGGTCCCAAAGGAGAATGCATCACGAATTGTACAGAAATTTAACCATACAGCTTATTTAGCTTGCTTTCCATATTTCTCTCCCTTTTTGGACTAAGAATTGATGAGACCCAAGTTGTTGCCAGATACTATCCCCATCACTGACTAAAATTGTAATTCACAGCTGTATTTTTTAAATGAATGCTTTTGTCGGATACATCCATTGCATCTTGGTGTGTTTTACTGAAAACTGGCAAATTCAGTTACACCACCAATTCTAGAGATTTTTGAACCTTCATGTACTACTGCAGACCACACTGATTTCATGAACCCTTCAAATGTTTTGCTGACATTACAAATTTTTATCATGAGATTAACTTAATTTACAAGAGAGAGAGGTTTTGGGTTGGCTTCAGTGGTGACATGCCCATGTGCATGCTCTCTCTACCCAGAGAGATCCTGTTTACATTTTATTATTACAAGTGATGTATGAAGTCAGTGGGCTACCACCTAAACGAGCACAGAAACATGAATAATTCAAGCTTCACAAGTTTCAGGCACAAATCTAGTCTCACTTCAGGAAACAAAATCAATGGGTTACAACTCAAAGAACTGCCCACATCAGCAGTCATACTGCAGCTTCACATGCTGTCAAGAAGTTGAATGTGAATACAGTATCACTGATTCCATCACATTGAAAGTTATGCATCAAACAGACAAGAAAAAAAACAAAAAAAACAAAAAAAAAACAAAAAAAAAAACAAAAAAAAAAAAACCACCCCAAACAAAAAACATTTGGAAGGGCAGAGTAGCAGCAACAGAGGAAGGAGAGAATCCAAGCCAATGAAACAGGCTCAGCCTACCAAAAAATGAAGTCAGGTATGGCAAACTGTGTAACAAGCCCCCTCCTCGCATCATTAAAAGCAGTGACAGCAGAAAAAGAAGCAAACTGACATTACTGCATTGGATCTGTATTTCAGGGACCATCCTGGGAGAACCCCATCCCCGTGGAAAGACTGTTAGATATTACAAGAATTTACTGCACTATACTGATGAAACAACCCGTCTCAAGATTTGCTGCCTGGAATAACAGCAGCTAATTTCATCAGCTTAGGGACTACTCTGAATGAACGGCAAAGGTCTGCAGTTGGTGGAGACAAACCTTGGACAAGCAGCTCTCCCCATGGCAGTGGCTTTGCCCACACCACGTCAGTTCTCATCATTATTGTCAGATTTGGGTGATCAGGGACACGGGGCAGCATTTAAAGGTACAGTATTAAGTTGGGGAACAATACTGATATTGTAAAAGAAAATGAAGTCTCTAGTGGTACCAAAAGCTTGAGCTAAATTTAGCATGTATCTTAGCACACACCCACAAACCAAAAGCAGATCACAACTATATAAAAGGAGACATTTATGTACAAACAGGATTCCATCTTCTGTTGTTTTGCAGAAGAAGAGTTTGACTAGGACTGCACAATTGCTCCTTACATAAACGCATGCAGTCAAAGAATACTTCACGATCCTACAACTGCCAAGTGCTTGTTTGATTCAACTGTGAGGTGTCTTCTCAGTACTGATTTATTAACACTAATTAGCCAGGTATTCAGAAAAAAAATTCTGCTAGCAACACAGTGCAGTTTCTGAGCTCATTTTTCAGTGATGAAGCACTAATGCGCTGGGTCCTGCTGCTTTTCCCTATTAAACATTAATAAACAGAACTGTGAGGCTGGGAACCTTGGAGCTCTGGCAAAATGCAACACAGTTGCTGGTAACATTGCACACACCACATAAATACCTGTTTTCTTTGCCTGAAATGCAGTGTTGATCTTCCTAAGAACACCTGTCTATATAAAAAGGCAGTCATTTATAAATCTCTCTGGAGTGCAACAAACAAAGCTTCAACATGCCCTGACAAAAAGTTCTACACTTGATTTTTAATGAGTCTAGTATACCACTGTTACATAAAGAAATTTTTTTGACATTAGGAAAAGCTCAGAAGTGATTGTAACTTGTGTAACAAATGAGGTAGAAACCACAGGGACGCGGAGCAACTCCGACATAGAAAAATGGGACTTCTCCTTTGGTCTAGTGTTTAAAATGAATTAAACATGATCTAACCTTTACTTGAGTTTCAAACTGTATCTGGCCTTCTCCCCCGCCCCCCCCCCGAAAGCTTCAAGTGAGTAACTACCTTTGAGAAAATATGAAATGTTACAAAAAGAAGGCAGGGCTGGGAGGGACACAACAGAAAAAGAGAAGAAAAAAAACCAGGCCACGTAAGAGCTGGAAGGTGAATGATTCAACATGATTTCAGACAAGATTTTCCATCATCCCTACAGACTTGTCTGAAATATTTTGAGTATATGAAGCACAGACTGAAAGGATCCCATACTCTGTGCAGTATTACAGCACTCCTGCACCAGATGCCACAGAGATTGCTTGACCTCATATTGCTAATTCAACTTTCTTTTTCACATTAAATGTTGTTCCAACTGAAATCTTAATTCTGGACGAAGTGCAGCAGATATTCTAATTTGCCCATAATTTCCATGCAGTTCTGGTCTCTCAGCTAGTAAAGTTAAGAGAGAAAAACAAACCAAACCAAAACAAAAAAAGACATAAATCATCATCTACTTGCCTAGTGTTTCATCTCCTTTGTACAAAACCCTGCTGTTACCGGTAAGAATCATCAGACTTACAAAAACACAAGCTATATTTTTGTATCTATAATAGCCAATACTCTCAAGCACAATCATTAAGCCATTACCCACGATGATGGGAGCAGAAACACTCTGGATAAAGGTAACGGCAGATGGTGTATATACCAGTATCAGAAGGCCAGATGGATCATCAACCTGGGTTTGGCAGGGACAACCCAGAGCCACATCTCGCCAGACCTGCCAGAAACAGGCAGATTCCTGCAGAGCTATTCCCCATCTCCACGTCTAACTTCTCAGCAGTGCTGCAGATAAAGGGCACCGAGCTGCACCCGGGCTGCTTGCGCACACTTCCGCCAAAGGCAGTAAGCCCTCCCAGAGCAGCCAGGGCAAGAAGAAATCACAACACTCTTCCTG
The DNA here is from genome assembly GCA_024605025.1 of Megaceryle maxima. Lineage (NCBI taxonomy): Eukaryota > Metazoa > Chordata > Aves > Coraciiformes > Cerylidae > Megaceryle > Megaceryle maxima. The sequence goes on from JANHGN010002767.1 coordinate 39,548, forward strand.
AAGGGTGGATGCAGGAGCCATCATGCTCATCTCTGCCTGCTGAAACTTCAAAGCTCCTCCTTCCCTTTGTGGAAGGCTGCGCTCAGAAGAACTCACACCTACCGTACTGCACCAGGCTCTCCGAGACAGATCCCAGGCAGACGTTAGTTGCTGATGGAGAGCACAGGGCCACACAGGCCATGGGCACAGCTGGGAGCGTATCTGACCGCTACAGTCTAATCCCAGCCGTGAAACACCACCCCTCTGCTATGGAACTCTTCTGTTCAAAGGAACAGATATCAAATAATTTTGATGTGTTTGATATGAAATAATACAGGGCTCTATCAGTTGTAAAACAATTGTTCCATTGTAGAGGAAGTTCTCAGTATCTCCAGCTAAACAGCTGCTCTATACTACCACAACAGTCAGCCTCTTCAATATCTTTATGTTCCAAATGCTCTTTTTCAATTTTTTTATATATGAATTTATAGTACTTATTAAAAGGAATATATTAATTATAAAAACATAACAAAATCTACACTCTCACATTCATTTCACCTGCCTACTCTTTACAAATAAATTTGATTATAAAGGAACATCTGTCTTACCTGAAATCAGGGTAAATTTAGCAGTGGTGGCATTTCTTATATCTACAAAGTACCAACTACTCGTCACAATTAAGTTTAATTGTTTACCAAACTTTAACCCGCTATCATTTTGCATTTATGTACAAGCTTATTACGTGGCTAGTTGATAAACCTCATTTGCCATGGTTCACAATGATACTTCCAAGCTCTTGATGGTGTCACAAGCATGGATTCTAAGAAAACACTTTCAAAACCAGCTTCTGAAGTACAGTTCTGCCACTTGAAAAGCTGCGTATCAAAACAGCATAGTAAAGCATTTCTGCAGTAAGATAAAAGGCATTTGAAAGGCATTAGAACAGTCACTTGAAAAATGAAAATAAGCAGACTTTAAGTACTCCACTATTGCTCACAGCAACTTCAGTTCCACCCCCTCACCACCCCGTACCTGGAGTTGGCTACTAAAGCAAAGGACAGGTAAGGCTCCTGTTCCATGATTTTTCTCTCACACTACTTCTCTCCTAAGCACCCCACCCCTTTAAGAACAGCAAGGGCATTGCAGTCTTTCTTTAGTTTCCACTTCCAATTGCAAAGGTAACCTCTCGATCTAAACTCACACAACAGCTATTGAGCAAGGGATGTTTATTTGGTATCAGGACGTGGCGGTTTGAGTCCTGTATGCAAAGACCTGAGTTAATCTCTTGTTCACTGGGAGAGCTATAGCAATCTCCAGTCTATCTGAATAACAAAAGCAAGAGTTTGGGTTTAGGGTTTGCTTTTGGGGATGGGGATTTCTTCAGAAAACTTCATAAACTTGAAAACAAAGTCAGCAGGTGGGACACTAAACTTTGTGCTCTTTCACCCAACTTCTTCATAAAATTCCAGCGCATCCCCTCTCATTTCTGAAAGAGAACACCCATCCCTTCCACATTTCTGAAATTCAGGAATCACAGAAATTCAGATGTCTTCTCAATTCCATATGGAAGCCTTACTAGAGCTGTCAGGTAGCTGGGTAGAGCTGAACCCATACATGGAGTTCTGGAACTCAATAAAAACAACAACTTCCATGGCTAAAACAAGCAGCTTTTATGGCAAGGTACAGAATATAACAAAGCCAGAAACAGCAACGACATTTATAACATTTGTCATCAAAAACCTCTGCTAAGCTGCTTGATTCTGCCAGTGGAGTTTTTCCATCCATAACGGACCTAAAGAGACACAAAAAAATAAGATCTAATGTATGTAACGTTGCCTTTCTTTTAAAATATGAAATGCAAATGGTGTGCTTTACATGACAGAATTTTTTTTCTATCAAGAGAAAACATCAGAGACAACAGTAAACAAATTTTCAATTCAGAGACTGAAATGTTGAGTAATGATCAGGACATGAAAGGAAATGATCATTCACTCTTTCAAAACAAGAACGAAGAGTCATGTAGAATTATCAGGAACAAAATTATATCCAGAATACATAGCTCTACTGCGGAAATGTTTGTAGCTGTACAGTGGTTCAAAGAGAAACTGGAAAAATCCACAGGGGAAAAATTCAAAGATGGCACTTCAGTCTCAGAAAGGGCCTAAAGCTCGTGGCCCCAGCAGCGTCCCTAAAAAAAATAAAAACCACCTGCCTTTTCAGTTTCTAGCTGGTCACAGCTGCTGATGTCGGACTTGGAGAAGAAATCTTTCTTTCACCCTTCAAAACACATTTCCAAAAAGTGGGATTGTTTTCCTTTATAAAAATCAACAAGAATAGATGGATCGCAGCCAAATCATTACTTAATATTTTGAATAAAGTTCCTAGGAAAACTGTACAGAAGCTAATGAAAGGCTTGAAGCTGAATGCAGCATACTGTAGTCACTGCAGCCTGGATTCAGGCCAGGCTCTGGGCAGACACGGTATCAGCAGATGATCTCCTAATGTCGACAGATAAGGAAGCACCAGCTCTCACCCTTCCAGACCTCTCCGAACCTTTCAACACTTAATCAAGCAATGCCCACTCTGAAAGGGTCACAGGAGTCAGGGGTGATTTGCTAGAATGGCTACTTGTCCATCACTGAGCAATGCCCTATATGACCATACATTAACAAGACACCTAACAGCATGGTCAAGATTACCTAACAGAAGCTGAATCCAAGTGCAAAGAGAACGTTGTATCGGAGAACAGAAGAAAAAATTTACATCGATAATGAATTTTGTTTCAATGATACAAATTTGTTGATAAAAGGAGCTCTTGGACTTCCTGTTCATATTAAGCTCTCACAGCATAATAACACTTAAAACCAATACTGACAGCACTGCTTACGCTGATGAGAAACATCCTCTCCATGAACACCAATCTGGCTTCAACTATGACCTCGTAGTTGCTTTTATTCCCGAAACCAACATTTCTGGCATGCATCCTTCAGCCCTTTGAAAATTCCACACCATCATATTCCTGCTCTCTGCTACGGCTTCCTACAGAACATTAAAGTTAGGCTCAATTTTTATCTTTAAGGCATTCGGTGGCCTGGTTTCTTCATCTTAGAAATGAGATCCTCAGGCATGAAAGGCTTCAAAGTATGGAAAACAGGAAAAAAAAAAAAATCTATCCAGGGCACAGTCAGTCGAAAACTGGAACAAAAGACCAGCCCCGCTCTTTTCAAAAAGGCTGAAAATATATTTAATTAATAAGACAAAAAATATGAAGCAATAAAAACCAAAACCTGACAAGACAGGAATTAGTTACAGCGAAGGTTAAACAACTTAGTCATACTATTTGGCACAACACTGTGTATTGGGACAAAACCATATAAAGCATCCTGTAAAAGAAGAGAAATCTCTCACTGTCTCAGCATCCCTCTCTTTGTAGCAGATTTCTGGCTCACACTGGAAGCATCAAGTGTAAGATATTGTGAGGATCACAGTAGAATGCAAGGTCATAAAACAAGAAGCCAAACTTACACCATTAGAGTTATGTTCTTCAAATGGTATGTTTCATGAAGAACTATAAATCTGCCTCAAATTTTATTTTTACCACTTATTGCTGTCTCAAAAACATACGCACAAAGTTTTTGAGGTTCAACCCTACATATACTGAAAGAAGAAGGACTGCTAATTCACACTGAAAACTATTGCTATGTCTTCCTTATTTTACCCTCTAAATGCTATGAATTCATTTAGGAGATTGTATTTTAGTCCCTTTTTACGTCAACAATTTTCATGTCACATTTTATTGGCTGCTCTTGACATTGACCAGCAATTGAACACTAAATAACTGCTGTTTACCTGTAGACTCTCAGATTCTTTTTTCCCTGGTTACTATTGACTCCAGTCTCACTTGTGTTGACAGATAATTCACCATTAATCATGCACTTTGAGTATTCTCTGAGTTCAGCTGTCTCACAGAGATCAAGTTAAGGAGAGATTAATGATTTGAACATAGTGAAAAGGACAGCAAAAGAGAACAAAAAAAAAGCCAGGAAAATAGTCTCTAGTGCAATTTTCTCTGAGAGGTAAAGGAAGATACCTGGGATTTGCAAAAGGACAGACGTGAAGCAATCGTGGCAGGGAGAGGGACAGAAGATGTCTACAACTGATTCTATTCTCAGTGTTCAAGTGATCCAGGTCTACTGTAATAGTGGAAAACATTCACTTAAAAAGAAATCTAACTTCCCCCCCCTGTAAATGGGTTCTATTTTTTTGGTGATATTACAGCCTTTTTGGGAAGCATGCCAATAAATCCATGAACATACCAGACACTACTTTCAGAAAGCAAACAGATCTCAACCCCACATAGTTGCACACCCTTGAGTCTTCCCTTGCTGGATGGATTCAGCTCAGTCATTTCCCCCAGCTCAACATTAACGCCTCCCCAGCTCAGTTGTGCATCCCACACAACCCTCATTCTCACACACAGCCGCACACAGATCACCAGATAAAGAGTTCTGCTTTTGGCAGAGAGGACACAGACACTCCTGCCAGTTGGCTGAAGTGCTTCAATCTGACAGAAAGGGAACCTCTGCTGATTGCACATCCAGGTCGCTTTTTTGGGCAAAACACTTTATCCTTTCACTGCAGTTCTGTTCACCTGTAAAATTTCAAATGTTCTTTGCAACTTGCCTATCTTTTCCCTCCAAATAATTCTGTAGCCTGCGGGCAAGATGGCAAAGAAGATTTTTATTTCGTATTAGTTACAAATGTCAGAACACAAGCAATACCCATTAAGAGATTCTGCTCTGCAAAAGTCTTTCAGAGTGTCAGCCCAAACCAAGCTCCACTGATGCCGCTTTACAAACAAGCCTCTTACACATATTCACCTTGTTACTTCTTGTTGGTGTTAGGAATGCCTTTTCAGGGTCCTGAAGGGAAACATAAAGCAGGGGATTCCTGCAGGGATGACAGCACTCTCAGGAGGCACCACCTGGTCTATGTGCTACAGCACTGCAGCTTCAGAGCACCTGCCCCGCAGGGCAGGACTTGCTCTTAATTTGGTCATGCAGCAGTGTTGCCCATGCCACCAGCACATGAAAAAATAAACTTGCTTCCCAGTGCTACCTCCCAAAATCTGCTCTTTTATTGCAAGATTTTCTTTTTGCAGTATGTATCTCATCCATGCAACTCCAAACAGACTGCTGAGTGTGGGAACACAACTGCCAAGGACCTGGCCATGCCTCCACGGGGAAAAGCAGAAAACCACAGGAGGAGATGGTGGGATTTTTTGGAGGAAGAAGAGAGGGCTTCAAAGGAAGAACTCAAGGTAGAATAACTATGTAATTTTTTTTTTTTTTTTTTAATACAATACCTTTCACCTATCTTTGCTTCTTGACAATACTGTAACAAGAAGGGAGATGAATGTCACCTTGGGATATCTGATAGCACACTGAAGGGAAAGATCCAGAGCATGCTGGATTCAGATTCAGACAGTAAAACTCTAATCAAAAGAAAGGATCCGTTTTGCTTCATACTGTCAATTAATTCTCCTTTTCTATCACTTACATTATTGTGGGTTTGGTTTTTTTTAAATTGTGCATACAGGGGAATATTATCTAAAACTAAGTTAGGATTGGCTCCAAAGGCCACTCCTGCAAGATGTCCGTCAATTTCATATAAAATAATTCTGTCTGCCAGCGACTCAAACTAAAAATATATACACTGAGAACCTCAGAAAAGAATACATTGCCCAAGACATGAAAAAAGAAACAGCTGGCTTATCCACTTCAGACACCTTACCTGACCTCTGCACAAGTCTGGCAAGACTGACCTCTCTTTCTAAGGTCTGGCCTGGAAAGCAGAATAGGCATTGACCTTTCTTACCAGGGAGTGTAAAGCCCATTCCTGCCATGAGTTTTAAAACTAAGGCACACCTATATGTGTATACATACACACACATTGCTTTTTATCTATTTTATCTACTCCATTAGGCTGTAAATAGCTTCATCAAATGAGCCAAGTCTTGTGCCTTTTGGTAACAAACTTTTCTAAAGTTGGAAAACATTATAATGAGCTCATCACATCAAAAGCCTACAGTGTTAAATTAACATAATGTGATAAGATACAATGTGACATAACATCTTCATAAAGTTAAGCATGTCAGAAAATAAAATATCTATCAGCTTATTCTGAATCTAATCCATATTTAATCACCCAAATCACTAGCCAGCAACTTTGAAAGTGTATTTAATAACACCATCACCAACTGTCTACAGTGACCCAATTAGAACTGTAGAAACAAGGTTAACAAAACACCGAGACAGAGGACGTTTAAGTCTTCAGTAGCTGTCCAAGAGTGAACAAAGAGCCTGTTTTCAGGGCTTGGCATTATTTTATCATGAGGAGAATGAATATTTTAGTGATTATTGTATGCACAAAAAGCTCAGCATATCACTTTTTTCTAGATGCCATTTTTCCTCTGTGTAGAAAATAACAAAATGTACAGAAGCAGCACAGTAACAGAATTTAGGAAAATCAGAAATACAGTAGGTGACAATTCTGTGGAACAAAAGATTTGAAGAATGGCTTAATTCTCTGAACATCCCAAGCAAGGCCAGGATGTTATCATTAGGTCTCAAAAATATCACTACAACTGTGACTGGAATACACTTTTTGTCCGGTTAAAAATATTTTTGCTAGAATAAGATTCTTCATGGTATCTTAGCAATTTAACTTAATGTAAACAAACACAAATACTGGGTAGCAGAAAGGCATGAGCATAATCCACCCCCCCCCCCCCCAAATATTTAAAGAAAACAAGAAATGTTTTGCTACTTTTTACCATCAATGCTTTTCAGCAGAACTTAACAACAGAGAGCCTTTCTGCACTTCAGATATACTCTGCCAGACCTCTCCCCTGCCCTCCCTCCCTTTATTTTTAAGCCCTTATTCTTGGTATCAAGGATAAAGATGACTTTTTCTAGTCACAGACGTGTGAGAGGCAAGGCACTTCACCTAAAAACAGATACATGCACACATAAATGCATTCAGGCAGCTTTTGCTTCCAAGGAAAATTCTTTCTGGTTAAAAAAAAAAAAAAAAAAATTACTTCCTGAGCATTCATTCATACATCCTTTTTCTGAAGCACCATCACAGTCAGTCCTTGCTTATACTGAACAGTGTTGCCATAGCCTCCACAGAGAACTAGGACATATTTATCAGCCCAGATCCTGTCAAAATTGACAGAGCACACCAATTTCAGTGTCAATGAAATTATTATATAAAACTTCATAAACTAGCAACAGCCCAAAAGGGTGGTGTTTATCATTTGAGAGACTATAGCCCAGGAATACAGTTTCTAACACTAAAGAACCTTCAAATATAATCAGTTTTTCTAAAATGAAATCGAATGGCAGGGGTATTTTCTTGAATCTTCACGACTGTGCTTATCAGCAGTGTTAATAACTGTTTTTCTAACTAAACTAATATATTTTAAAGGGCAGAATCCAGTTCAAAGAACAGCAACCCCACTAAAACAACAGAGTTCTCCATTTCAGGCATGGTCTTTTCCATGTTACTTAACCAGTATGTGATCACTGCTTCAATTTATCTCTAAAGAAAAAAAAAAATCATCAAATTAAGGGGAACAAATTGGTCCCAGCTCTATGAGGCCTAATTTAAACAGAAGCTTATTTAAAATCTGCTTGCAAATTGCATAATGTTATTTGGAAGGCGGAAACTCTGGAACAAAGCAGTTAACAGCTTCTACATTGTCACAGGGTTTTTTCCCCCTCTAGGTGAACACAGCTTGCCCATAAAGTCTAGTGCTATCCAAAGCAGAAAACAAAATTATTGTTTAAATTTATAAACAATAAGATTCACTTAGCTTTAGCAGCTGCATCTAGGATGGCAAGGGGTAGGACAATTTGAGATTTTAAGGGAAACAACTCGGTGTTTTATTCAAAATTAAAAATGAAAGACTATCATCCAAAAAAAAAAGAAAAAAAAAATAGTCAACATTGGACAACAATGTTTCATCATATTATTTCAAATGTCTTCTCAATGAGGAAGTATTGAATTAAAGTGTTCTAAGCATTTCTTAGATGTTTCACCCAGAAATATTTAAGACCAAATAATTTCAACTGAGGAGAAAGAAAGAATCAAATCTCTGACAAATCATTTTGGCTCTAACAAAAGGCGTTTTAGTAGCAAACAGCTTTGCTGGCTGCTTCCAGTACTGGTAAGCAGGTGGAGCTGGGGATTAAACAATGAAAGAAAGCATTCTGGATTTCCATTAACCCTCCCATTGCTGGAAATGTGCCAATAACTTCTTGGATTATTGCACATCACTGCAGTAATTTTTTCTCTGTAGCAACCTCTATGATACTGGCATTGAAAACAGCAAATGTAAATAGTGCAGTGAAACCCTGTTACTTCCTGGCATTGTGGGACTGACAGGTTAGGGAACCGGACGCTTGCTAAGGTCTCCCAGCTGCTGTACTTCACAAGGCTGCCAGACCAGCGGTGCAGAATTCATTGCTGAGTGCCAGATCCTCCCCAGTCAGCACTACTGCACAGCAGGGGTTGACACAGAACTACCCTATTCCTTTTGGAAATCTGTTTGTTACAATTGCTGAAAAGCTGAGCAGACAGATGACATTAAAGACAAGCTCCTGTGCTTCTGTTGAGGGCCGCGGTTGCTGTCATCTCAACCTCCTTCCCAAAAGCAAAAAAGACAAAAAGCAAAGGATATGAGCCCTTCTGATGCTTTCCTCAGTGAGCCTGCCCAGGCCTTGTTTGGGAAGGCTTCAGTCCCCGTGACTGCAGGCAATGAAGCCTTTGGTTTTCATTCTGACCAACATTGCTGTTGCATACCCTGTTTAACATAGCCCTGACCTCAGGCCACTTTCTTCTGTTAGTCTTCTGAAGAAACATTTGTAAGACCTTGAAGAAATATCACCTTCAAATCCACTCCCAGTCTTCCAAACACTACTGCTGCTCCTGAGCACCAGGAAGGGGGATGACTGTATGGGCTGTAATCCTTCCCTTCAAGCAGCAACCGCAGCTGTAGCAAGCAGACATCTACCAACCCCATGCTCAGTAACTCAAGTCTGTCATTTAAGAACATACTGAACAGGGAATATCCCTTGGCAGGTTTTGGTGGCATTCAGAAAGGGATCCCACAGTAGCTATCTTCCACACATTCAGTGCTCTCCTAGAGGTTAGCAGACCTGGGATGACCATACGTGTCTTCTGAGACTATCACTAAGAGGTATTTCCAAGATGCTTAGGGGCAGATATTATCCTTGGAAGAAAACTTTTTCCATTGGAAAATGCTAGTTTAGCTAGTCAGAAACACTCCACAGAAGCATACCACTGACAGCTAAATTCTCATTATGATAGGACATATCTAGGTGACCTTGCTTGTCACCGTCTCAGGACTGTCTGTAGAGTTCAGTGACCAGGAGTCTACCCTGAGCACAGTCAACTCAGAAGCAGCACACAGCTGCTGTCTCTGGCAAGTTCCTTGAGAACTACTTGCCACTCCAAGTCGTGGTCCTCCCTCCATGCAGTAAGAAATAAATCAGTTTAGAAATTAGAAGACAAACTCATTTTGCAGATTTTGTGAAACTTTTGTGTACTAGAACATACAGAAATATATATATATAAAATATATACATTATAATTTCTAAGCTTACCAAAAAATAGCTAGCTAAGTCCTTGCAGACCTATTAAAAACAAATTCTTTAATACATTGTGCTGGTATACTTCTTCTCTTATTAACTAT
>JANHGN010002769.1:0-85662 GCA_024605025.1 Megaceryle maxima
GCACCCCTAAGTCCTTTCCTGCAGGGCTGCTCTCCAGTATATCCTCTCCCAGCCTGTACTGATAATGGTGGTTACCCTGGCCCAGGTGCAGGGCCATGCACTTGCTCTTGTTGAACCTCGCGAGGTTCACCCGGACCCACCTCTCCAGCTTGTCCTGGTCCCTCTGGATGACATCCCCTCCCTCTGGTGTATTGACAGCACCACTCAGCTTGGTATGACCCCTGAACTTGCTGATGGTGCACTTGATCCCACTGTCTATGTCATTGATGAAAATGTTAAATAAACCTTGGCCTCTAACACCCAAGATGGGTATCTGCAAGCCTGCTGAACAGCATGAACCTACAGTTTTCTAGCCCACTGTTCCAGACCAGCAGTGACCTCCCTAACTGGGAAGAGAAATTTAAACCTAGTGAACATAATGCTGGAGGGGAGGGAGAGACAGATTTAGTGTGTGAACCAATCAAGCCAGGTAAAAGCTGCAGTCTCATTGATTCTTAAATTAACCCCAGTACCCATGTCTGCTATGTGCTGTCATTTACTCCATCTCACCCATGACACTAGCACAAGTGTATTGCCTACACCCATTTTATGACTAGCTGAGACCTGACACACGACTTATACGATGATCCATGCTCCCACTAGTTTGTCCCGTAACTTCCATATTCTACAACTAATCCTTGCTACAGATCTTCTGTGCTGCAGTGCTGTGACAAGCAAGATGAAGACAGAGAGAGAGCAACACCACAAGAACCCTGCAGATGTTCCTTCCTGCCTAGATTTGTCCTGTAAAATTGTGAGGCAATATAAAATCTAGCACTGCAAAGCTCTGCAGATGAAGGCAGCAGGCCCATTAGGACACCTGAAGCCTGGCAGACGTTAGGAGAGGCTCTGAGGATGGTAAAAACAACAGCTAGAAAAGGCTATGTGTTATATGCAACCACAGAGAAAAAAAAAAAAAAAACCAAACAAAAAAACCCGCAAAACTCCTGCAAATGCAGAAAATTACTGGTGACAAGGGAATGTGCCCTTCCCCCTTCTGTACCTGCCATGACTGCCTGGCTGCTCCCGAGTGTTTGAAGAATGAGCTGAAGCTCTCTGACTGCCGCAGCTGCTTCCTCCCCACAGCACAGATCAGGCTCCATGACAACCTCCATGAGGCCAACTCCTATCAGGGAAAGAGACAGGAGATTTTTAACAACAGCTTTTCATCTTGGCATATTAAAGTGCAACTGGCTAAACACATGAAAGCACTTGGGCTTTTTGGGGGAGGGGAAAAAAAAAACACACACACACAAAAAAAAAACAAACCAAAAAGCCTCCATATATTATTTAATAACTGTCACTATGGACCTAACTGCTATAAAAACTTTTCCACCTATTATTTTTAAAGGAACAGACAAACTGCAGACAATCCTCCACCCTTTGATGACGTGAAGAACAGAAGGACACACTCCTCTTCTGCCTTTTTCTGTAGAAGAACTCCCATTTAAAGCCAATCCAATTCAGATTCAAAGTTATTTATCGTAAACAATTTTTGGAACAGACAGAACTGTAAACAAATGTTCTCTACTTTTTAGCTTCAGGATCCAGCTTTCAAAGAACATGAGCAGCCACATCCCTAAGTCAAATGGACACCAGAGCACTGTGTCCCAGTTAGGCTAGACCATCAAGGTTGCTGCCCATGTTGTGTGCTGATTTGGTTCATTCTGTTTATAATTTATAAGTTTAAAGAGAAAATCTACATTTTTTCCAAAGCAAATTATTACAAGAAATGACTGGCTTATGCACTGACAAACAGCTGCTCCTTCTATACACAGACTTGATTCACTAGGTCTGTGATATTTATTTAAACAACGCATACAGTGGCAAGAGCTTAAATAGCTGAGCTGTTGTATGTTACTGACACAGAATTTTGAGCAAACAGATTTTTAACGTTGTTTCCATTGCCATCAACCAACAGCAATGGGAAAGGTCCACTGGCCATTAAAAAATTCAAGTATTCTCCTGCTTTAAGTGTAATGGTCATATTGATGAATTTTTAATATTTAAGGAGAGACACTTCAGGCTGGTTTTGCCACCTGCTCCCTGTAACCCATTTAAGACTCATCTTACAGAGAAAGGAGGGGAAAAATAGGAAAATAATCCAAGCCTACCAGCCCTATTCAAGTCAATGAGAGTCTGGCTCCTTGTGTCATCATGAAGACTTTTTCCACTGTCTTGCTCCAACTGAATTTGTTTAATCCTCACAGTTTTGGTCACCATCTGGCTCATTTTGTTGTCTATGCAGAGACTGTAGGACAGACTTCCATTCACTGCAATAGGTACTCTTTGCTGAGTGATTTGATAGCCGGCCTGTCAACAAAATTAGCTTTATACTCAAATAAACATTCACCTTTCAGAAAGTAGCAGCACGGCCAAGTGCAAATATTACAGACTAAGAACAAAACTGAAGATGCAAATCTTCCATAGTGACCTATGTAAGAGAACAGAACACCCACATATGTAAATTCAGAAGTTATTTTGCTTAGCTAGAAAGGAAGAAAGCTAGAAGGTGGGTCTGGAATTCAACCTAACTCTGAGAAGCTGGAGGTCTGGAAAAAATAAGAGGACTCCTCAATACAGGCAAGTATAATACTATAGTAATGCAGAAATAATCAATAATCAACTGCTCAACCACTTGCCAATTATGACAGAAACTTCACTGATAGTACCTTGGGGCAGGAAATGGATTGGAATAGGTTCTTCCACGTTTGTGGTTCCATGATCATGTTATATCTCATCTGAAGGCAGTTACTGTACCTCTGTTCCCAAGCTGGGACTATCACTCATCTTCCCACCAGGCTGCATCTCTCTCTTTGCCTGTTCAGAACTTTACTCATTAGAGGGGAGAAGAAGGAGAGGGAAGGGAGGGTAGTGGAAATCAAGAAAATGAGAAAGCATTTTCATTAATGTGATTTGAAAGATAGACACTGCAACCCACACAAGGCACACAGGTGATAAATGCCACATCATGCCTGGGACTCCAATCAAAGGGGAAATTGCTAGCCAGAAAGGGGGGCTGCCAGGACAAGGTATTTGAATGACTGCAATGATGTAAAAATACAGAAGTCAATCAATTACTCTGGTGAGGCAGAGTTCCCATCTCTTCCTTCCAAGCCTGCTCAATGCCCCCAGTGGTGAGAATGAAGAAAAAAAAATAGTTTAAAAAGCCTGCCGTATTTTAATGAATTGGAAGGAACATTTGCATATTTTGCAGGGAGGATGAGCGTACTCAGAAATGTAGAGATGGTGACAGTGCATTGGAACAGAGAACAATGGCCTGGCTCCGTGAACAAGTCAATTTATATAAGCAATAAAGTGCATGACCTTCTAGCCATTATCATTTTAAGAAAAAATAAAATAACTGTTTCTATTAGCCTATGCTAATCACACAGCTCTTCCCATCTCTTAAAACTTCTCATTTAAATAATTTTTTTTAATCCTGAAATAGTGAGTGACAATAAATAACAAGAATCCCATTTCCCATCCAAAGCCCCATTTTCAGGAGTAACAATAATCCCATTGTCAAACGACCCTAAGAACTGGATTTATTTTATCTGTTCTATGCAATTCATTAGCCTAAACTCTGCATCTTATTACAGGGTTCCTTACTAGACTGTTTCACTATGAAACACAGGCTGGGCAGTTTACTGTCAGTGTTTAAACTGCAGAAGTCAGCCAGTAATTTAAGACCTGAGAAATATCCCCACTCTGCTTTTCTGAATGTCAGGGGTACCTCACCTAAGAGAAGATAAACTAAAATGCCTCATCTTTCTCAGATACAACAGAAACAGATTTTTTTGTTTTCTTTTAATGCAGTCCTCAATTCTTCACCCCAAAGTTAGAGGAAGTAAAACTAGTGTCCTCCCTTTGACAGGTTGGTGTTAAACTGAACGCTAGAGTACAAGTGAGCTACCAGAAAAAAACACTAAAACTGTTTAAAATTAGAAAGGCTTAATTTCATTAAAATATAAAAAGAGGCTCAAACACGGCTGCATCCTTTTGCAAAGACAGAAATCAGGTTCTTAAGTGATTTAAGTATTTCTACACCCAGATCAAGTGCTGCAAAATGCATTTGACTTCCAGTGACAACAACTCTACCAAATATGAAAGCTACCAGCAAATCATACTGCAAAAACTTAGTTGTTTTGTTTTGGGGTGGTTTGGTTTGTTTGTTTGTGGGGTTTTTTTTTTGTTTGGTTGGTTGTTTTTTTTTTCAATTTATGGGAACTACTGATTGAGAAAGTTTTAAAGGGAAGTTAAATCCTTTTAGGTCTCTAAGCGCACACACAAAAAGACACTGTTATGTTTATACCATTGGAATCTGTGTTTGTTATAAATACACTTTAAATGAAAGACTATTATCAGACTGCTTTTACCCTAACAGACAATTAGTACTAACCACCAGGAATGGAGAACTTAAGGGGCAAAGCAGCTCCAGCTCCCAATTCAATTACATTAAGCTCCTGGAATCGTGCAGCTAAGCAAGGAGTCAGCAATCAGAGCAATCATATTCAATCAGTGTGCACCAGGGTACAGTTGTCTATTCATCAGGGCACAGCACAGCATCCTGTTGGGGTGAGTAGAACACTGACTGAAAACAGAAAAAGTCTCTTCACTCATCCCCCACTGCAATCTGTACTCCAGACCTGTCCTTTCCTACAGCCATAAAGGGACCAGCTATACTGCATACTTACAGGCAGATCTGCATAGAAATAGTGTTTTCTGTCAAACAAGGACTTCTTGTTTATGCTGCAGTTGAGTGCCAGGCCTGTCATCACTGCTGCTTCTACGCATCTCCTGTTGAGAACCTAAGGAAACATGACACATGGTTTTGCTCAGATACTCAGTATGTAACAAATGTGTCTCCCACACATTGCCTTATATGGATCATATATTCAATTTTGCTTGCCTTCAGACACCACTAGATCTCTTCCCTTACGTGGGTAGTTCCTATTCATCATTAAAGTCATGGTAGCTACAAACTGCAAAGCTTTAAGATGAAAAAACAAGCCATTTAGTCATTTTGACATGCCACATAAGGAGGCGTGCAGTGGTCTGGCTTGCTACTTCTGCAAACATTTGGGTACTGTTCAATCGCTAGGGTGCAAGAGACAAATTGTAGCAAATGCTAATTGACTTGTAACCAGCTCTCAGCTCATACTGGTAACTGGAAACCAAGGGATTTGCATTACAGACCGTAGTGCCATTTCAGTAGAACACTTTGGAACATCTGTAACCACAGAACCACAGTGAATTCATCAGTATCTACACATAGATTTCAATGCTTTACTTAAGCAGGATGAAATTAAGCACACTTACATGCTTTGCTAAAACAGAATCAGAGACATCAACTGATCTCATGAGTACAAGTTTATGCTCATTTCTACTACCCAGCTAACCCCTGGGACTAAGGTTCTTACAGAATGCCATGTGACTTGAAGACCCAGCGAGGTCTTTGTGAAGACATAAAGTAGTTAAATGCAGTTCCTCATCATGGACCCACCACTCAGTGCTACACCCATCTATCTCCTCAGGGGTCAGGATCCAGGAGAAAGAAAATTCTACTCCAAAAACACTAACAAACATTCCAAAGCTACGTTGGTTTTTTTGGTGTTGGCTTTTTTTTGGTTTGGGCTTTTTTTTTCCCAATTTTGCTCTTATTAACAGTTGGTTTAAATAACATCCAATGGATTAAACCAGAAAGAAAAAAAAAAAAAAAAGACTGAATTTGTCTTAGTACAACTCTGACATGCTAACACAATATTTTGAAACAGGAACAGAACTTTATCCATCTTATTCTGCGCTACACAGCTGCCAAGAAGTCAATTTCCAGCAGGACCATTAAAGGGGCACATTATGTAAAATAATCTACATGACTTCATCTGCATTGACCAGAACATAAAAGGCTTAAATGTTTTCTTCAATGGTTCTGACAGTATTTACTTTTTATATTCTCCAGCCTGATTTCTGGAAGCAAATTAAGCAGCTGTACATCTCCCATCATCCCATGTCTTCAGCTGGAAAAGGAATCTCTTTGTTTTATTTGTCCAGTATTTCAAAAATCAAAATAATAAGAGAAAATATATGAAACTCTTCATGTAACAGAAACTTCAAAATTGCTTATACAGAGAAGAAATTAAATATTTAAAACATTTAACAAGGCAACTTTCAGATCTTTAGTGTAGCTATATATGGCTAACTAGAACACATCATCTGTTCAGGCATATTTTATTTATTAAAAAATTTAAAAGATACATAAAGCAAATTTTAAACAAGAGAAAAGGAAGAACAATTTCAGTTTGAAATACCAATCCACAGCAAAATGAACACAAGTAGTCCTGACTGTAATCTAAAGCAAAATTGCTAACTACAAAATATTAATTTATTTTAGTATCTGAACTTCAGTTCATTATATAGTAGATGTTCCTGTTTTCAACAATACTTTTTACTGTTTAAGGAAGCTTGTAACAGTGCTAGTCAACATGTTCAATGTTTAAAATATAATATTTCTACACAGACAGGCAACTTTTCCTCCTCCTAAAGCCCTATGGAGGATTCTGTTCACCTTTACAAATTAGGGGGAGATCATTCCTGTTAGCCCTTTAAGAGCTGGTCACCAGAAACCATTAAGGCTCCAGAAGGACTGGGTAGACTCAAAACACCGCTGGTGTCTTGCTACATTTCCCAATGGTGCAGGCGTTGTGAGAATGAGACAGAACCCAACTCCCAAGCTGCAATCAGTTAGAGCCTCAGAACTGATTCTTCCGACAGAGGTGGAGTTTAGGTAAGGACTACAGTACAGCTACTACTGCCTTTGACCACCTGCTCTTCAATTCTTTCCTCAAACAAGTACCTTACTCATTGCCCTAAGGGATACTACTGTTTTGAGGTGAAGAAAATAATTCCTATATACTTAACACCAGTGAGAAGCTTCTGCACTACTGCTGGTGAACCACTTTGGTGGGTTTGGGGAAAAACTGGCATAAAAATGTGAAGTACTGATTATATTCTACACAGTGTTACTAAGCATTTAGATAACTATTGTGCATGTGATCCCAGTGTACTAGGTCATAATAGCCAAATTATTGTATATGTGCCATTACTCGTTCACTAATACCACCTCCTTTGCTACTTCTTTATCGATCTCTGTGGCATACTGACATGTCTACTATGCCAATCTGCTTCCTTTGCCTTGTTTGATTCTGGAAAAAAATAATCAGATGACCCTCTACTTCCTCAAAAAGCTAAATTTACCTGTTTAATAGTGCTCCATTTCTGATGTGACTACTACTACCCATTTCAGTGATTAAGGCTGTGCACATAAAGCAGAGTTGTTTAAGCAAACTACTACTTTTCCTTCCAACAAGCCTAGCTTTTCAAATAATCTGCAGTGATAAACATCAATTCAGTATGTGAAACTTCTCATACTAATGACCTAGAATAAGTCCCTCAAGCTTGTTTATGCAGTAAGCTGTTATTAAGTTGACAGCTTTGACTAGCACCAAAGATTTAAATTACTGGCTTGAACTGACAAGCTGCCAGTCTGGTATGTTAGCAAAGTGCTGGCCTTTAAAGAAGGCTATGTAGTTCCTGCAATAACTATGGACAAAACACAGGAGCCTATATAGCCTTCTTAAATATTTCTGGTCTTCCAAAATGGAAGCATCTCTCTCAGGTATTTTTAAAAAAAGTCCTACAGAGCTATCACAAAAGGAAATGTAAATTGTTTGTATTGGAAACTCATGAAAAAAACACCTTAAGAATGACATCACAACACCAGCACCATTTCCCTTGTAGCTATGCTATTCTGCTAGAGCACCATGGTAACTGAGAGCTAAAGGAATGAAAGAACAAACCAAGCAAGATATCTTTTTTTTCCTGATGCTCGTCTATTCTTTATATCTAATTCACGAGTGGAGAGACTTCTTTTAAAATTTTATCATCTATTTGCAAGGTCAATTTAGTCAAGACCTTGGTTTTTAAATATAAGACTATTCAATAGTGATACAAAACTATACACAAAACCTTCAATGGCATAAATTTCCAACAAAAGCAATTTTAAAACATTTTTTTCTTTAACAGCAGGTTTACTCCTTATTTAATACATTAAAGAAAGCTGCCCCCCCTTTTAGGTGAATATAAAAGTTTCTATATTTAGTAAATGATCATTTTTACATATTAAAGTGAGTAGGTATGCAGCTTCTTGTTTTGCTAATGAGTATTATATAGGATAATTGGCAGAGAAAAAAAAAAAAAAAAAAAGAAGAAATATCTAGATCTCTCTCCTGGAAAATGATTATATTTCCTACCTTAAAAAAAAAAAAAAAAAAAAGGAATCTTTGCCATAACAGCGTTACTCAGGATGCCTCAGTTAGGGAGTTAGGGAACAAAATATTCCTTGTACTGAACACAATAAAATAAAAATAACTGCCCAGAAATTTTCCAAGTTTTTGATTCTAGGTCACACATTTCAGTAAAGTAGATTTTATATTAATTGGCTATCTTAAGACTTTTATTTCTACTTATAAAGAAATCAGCATTAATCAGATTAACTACAGGACTGTTTATCTAAGAAACATTTAATTTTTAATTTTAGCTCCTTTTCATTCAAAATAACAGCTGGATAAAGGAGGTAGTGTAATGTATTTAGCCAGCTCTCTCTAGACCAGACAGTAATCTTTAGCAACCTCAGAAGATTTATCTAATCATATTTCCCAGTCCTCCCATTTCATATTACTCTGATTTTTATTTGCTTCCACTAATGGATATATTCAGTCTAAGTATTCTTGCTGTGCTAAAAGTACCAAGTTGCTCCAATATATGGTTCTTTGAAGTGCAATCATAAGTTAAACTTCAAAATAAACTACTCATACCTATTCAATGTAATTGTGACTGTTCAGTCTGACACTGCAGATGAGTATTTCAACGCAGTGTTCTTCCCTGGCATCTTCTTACACACAGAAGGGCATAATTCTCTTGTAGCTATGCACGTACCTTATAATAAATGAAGAGCTAACCATTTCCCAAATGACCCACTTATTTCAATAGGTGTAGAATCAGATCTCATCCCTCTAGCTATACAGGAAAAACATAAAAACCAAGCCAACCTAAGTCTTAACATTTGTTTGGTCTACAAAGAGCCCACATGTTCCAAAAACTGAGGTCTCTAACTGCAGGGGAAATGCGAAAAGAAGGTCAGCATCAGTTTAGGGTCTGCATTTCAGTCCAGCATCTACTTCCTAGCACACTCCCTGCCTTAATATGAGCATTATGTTCTCATCCCTAAGGAAAGAAGCAGGAGAGTAGGGGAGGAAGCACCTCATATTTTAAATTAAGATCTTAGATTGATAGAGATTCTATCTTAAGCCAAGGAAAATCAGGGGTGGGGGTGTCAGGGAATTACATATACCTCCATCAATTTTGTAACTTTATTTTTCTGCAGTGTGGTGCCAAAGATATATGCTGCTATACAAAACATATTATTATTCCTAACCTTGTTCAGTGGCAAAGCTGGCTTGCAGTGATGCAGCACACACTCGTTCAAGTCATATCTTAAAACCAGGCAACTCTGACATTTTAAGAAATACCCAGCTCCCAAACACGTTACTTTATGCGTACTCCGAGAAGAAGAGAGCACTCTCTTGAAGCTGAAGTGCTAGTCTGAGAGCTCGTATCATAAGGCTTAGATGAAGCATCATCCAGTGTCAGTGATGACCAGAAAAATTTGGCAGCCTTAGGGAGAAATGCTGACCCCTGGGAAAGAAAAATTGGAATGTATCACCAGATACAAAGCTATTTAAATACTGACCAACTTCTGGGTTTCCCAGCCCTTTGAGACAGGGGGTGCTTTAAAAAACACAGAAGGAAAAATCCATTCAGACCACTGTCTGGGCAAAGGGCTCAATGGTCTCAGCGGAATAAATCTATTTTCTGAAGAGGTAGGGAAGCAGCCAATGCAGTGGCATTGCTCCAAGGTAGTGATCTTTGTGTCTCAGATCCCATCATTGGCCACTAACACCAAATAAACTTCTACCATGCAGAACTAGTTGCAAGCAGAAGAATCCACTGGGAAGACAGAACACCACCAGTTGCTGAAGCTTACATAATCCTCTTAAAATCAAATAAGTAGTCATAGTATATTTAAGGTGGTAAGGTGACCAACAATCAGAGAGAACATAAAGTAATTCATTTTACCCCAGGAACCAATTACAGCCTAATTGCATCAAGATAAGTTTCAAACAAAAGACATAGAACTGGCAATTATGCAACACTATACAGGAGATGGCTACATGAGGGGACAGCTAGCCACAAGGAGGACAAAGACCCAGCCTACCCCTGCCCTGTTGTGTTGCCCCACCCTGCTCTGTGTTGCCCCTGCCCTGTGTTGCCCCACTGTTGGGCAACGTTTCCTAAATACCTTTCAGTGAGAAAACTCTTCGAAGAAGAAATTCTTAAGAAGAAGAATGAAGAAGCAGGATGTCAGTTTGCGAAGTTAAAACGCTAACAATTTGGCTGAAATGGGACTGTTACCAAAAAAACATGCTTAACACAGCACTGCTTTCATCCTCATATATACATTATACTACACCTTGGACATCCTCAAAGGGAGTCACCTGGAACCAAACTAACTGTCTGCATACCAAGAGAAAGTGAAATCAAACACTTAAGGATGCCAGAGCATATATAGTGACTGATAACAGAAGCAGTAGAAATTTGCACGCAAAAAATCCAGTCACAGTTCAAACTTAAAATAACAAAATTCCCAGCCCACTAAAAAAGAACTACTGCAAAAATTTAATCTGTGTTTCAGCAGCACTTTCAGACTGGATCCAGAAAGAGGAGGCACCGATCTGTCTAGCTGTCATGTAATAGTCATGCTGGCCAAAAGTATCAAAGATGGCACAGTAACTGCAGTTACAGAACTGTGTGAAAGAAGGCAATCAAGATACTGCAAACTCCTGCTCTTCACTAAGAAACAGAAAAATATCCGTATAAAGAAAAAGGTAAAGCAATAACCAACACAAAGGAAGATAAGAGAAAATACATAGATAACATCACTGATGCATTGAAGGATCTACTAAAATAAGTGATAAAAAGATGCTTTATCAACTCAATGCCATTCTAACTGGCAAGTTTACATCAGCCAGAAGGACCTGTTAAGGAAGAACAGGAAAGCCAACAACAAAAAGAAAGAGAGCTCAATAGGCAGCACAGTTACTGAGATGCTAAGGAGACAAAGCCCTACAGGAACTGTTAAGACTCTGCAAAAAGATTAAAACACCCAGAATGTCAGAACTTCTCACAAATACATGAGACGTAGCAAAAAGCAAGAGAAAACCTTACAGGGGACTCCTTCAAAGCTTGAAAGAAGATCAACAAATGCCACCAAATACTTGATAGCACAAAATCAGAGGCATCTCCAGAAAAATGGCATTTACAGTTAAGTATGAAATAAGCTGAGCTAAGCAACTGCAGTAACTGAGGAAGAGTAACAGTTCTCAGACCCCAGTGAAGATGAGTTCCACGGGTGACACCAGGGCTGTGAATGACCTACCAAAGAGAAGGAAATAGAAAGAGGACCAACTCCCACTGTAAGCCAGACCCAAAAGTCTCCTGAAGCAGGCCTCCCTCATCTTTCAAAGACCTCTCCTGACTGGTACAACCATGCTGAACTGATTAACAGCTTGAAATTACGCAGGCAGGCTTTAATCCATCATTCACTCAGGAATGTAAGGGTCTATGAACTGCAAAGGTATTCTCAGTGAGCAATGGTTTGAAAGCCTATTTCACTCCTCTCCCCCCCCCCTTTTCTTTTTTTTTTCCAAAATTATGTGGGATTTTCTTTTTAGAGGCTTGTTAGGACTGCAAGTCCAGCAAGCTTGGACTGGGTGATCCACAACAGACTATTAACCCCTCGTGATACAATGTATGTCACACACCCAAATATTATCAGGAAAGAAAGGACAGCAACAGAAAGGTACCAACAATTTTTAAGAAAGTATCTCAATTTTTTTCCCCTAAGTACAATTATTACAGTTTTACTGAAGGAAGTAACAAGCAGTTACTGGGCAGTTGAGCTCATGCATACAACAACCTAGGTATCGTGTGGTTTCAAATAAAAGAAAATTGATATGATGGAATATAAACCAACATGCACACAAAGATCAGAAGATTGTCCAGTTTCCCAAGAAAGGTGTGTGCAATTAAAAAAAAAAAGTTATCAAAAGTCAAACTAAGCAGCAGGTTTTTTCAAAGTGAAGTAGTACAAGAAGGGAGTAAATTCCCATGCATGCCAGCAAGACTGTCAAAACAAACCTGAAATCACAAGTTGGTAAACCAGCTGTTGCAATCACCAGATTTAACAGGCACAAGTTATATTAAAAAGAAAAAAAAAAAACAAAAAACCAACCAACTAGTTTCAAGCTGTAAAGTATAAATTCTGGTCTCAAATGCTGTTTCTATTCCATTATGACAGTAGAAAGACAGATTCACCAAAATCTCACACTAACCTCACAGTGCTTTTGAAAGCAAATGCATCAGGTAAACCCTTTATATTAGTAACACCTAAATTTCATCATAAAGTCTGATAATCTATCACCCGAGACATCTGCAAAAACACTGGGTACCTGCCACTGCCAAGGATGGATGCAGTATTGATAGAGGAAGTGGAACTAAAGCAACCTCTGCATCCCCAAAACTGGGTATTAACCCTGTCACATCCCTGGGCAGCCATCTCAACAGTGCAGCACTGCAGGGTCAGGAAGACAACAGCATGATACACGTGCCCTCTGCTACTGCACACTGCTGCAGTGACATTCCTCAGCTTTGGAGACATCAGTTTGGAGTTTAAGTTGCTAGTGATGCAATACCAGAAGGAACAAGGGTTAACAGCTGTTTCAGCCCCACTTTATTCCATGAAAAGGCTTATCTGGTTGCCCAACTGCCATTATACAGGTGAGAGAAGATACAGTAGGACCCAAATGTTTCCTTCTAATACAATTTATAGAGGGTAAATGAAAGGAGTTTAAAATCCCAGTATGGGCTAGCAGCAATGAGTAAGTTGGTCAAGCCCTCAAGGATGTCCAGTGGAACAGGAAATAATTGTATGTTCATATAAAATCATGCATGATACTCTACAGTAGCATTCAACACAGATCTTACTCTGTTCCCTGAGATCTGATCTACCTTTTCTTCATCAGAAAGAGAGCTTGATTGTTACTGTTTCCAAAAACACTTCATCTTAAAAAAAAAAAAAAAAGATAAAAAAAGATGCTGTTCACACTGTGAAGAGAATGAAATTCAAATGCACAAGGTGTCAAAAATTTCAGAATACTTAAGACTTTAGGGCTAACATTCATTCAAATCTTATTAATTTAAACCTTGGATAAAAGGTAAATCCTAGATTACTTCTTAGTACACTTACCTACAAAGAAATAGGATTGGGATTTCACTTTAGTCATGCACGAGACAAATGTAAAATGTGCATCTTTTCATGTGATAAGCAACAAAGACTGTGAGCGCGGACAAAAAGGTTTCAACCTTTAGCTACAAGATCCACCATCTTATTTCTGATTTCTGTAGCCGAGCTATAATTAACCTTTAGCCAGTCACCTCAGTCATGAGAATAGACAATCATGGATTCTCTTTCTGTAAGCTCAGTCTTTAAAAACCTTTATAAAGATTCTCAGAATTTTCAAAGAGGATCAATCAGACTAGGAGTGCCACCACATTTATGGATGCTCAGAAGAATTTTACATCATTCCGCAGGTATGATGCACTTAGATGCCACCACGTGTAGCATAAAACTTTCTTTATAACTGGTCTTCTAAAGACACTGAGCTAAGATGATTGCTAAGTCTATTCACCAGATAAAAAAACCTAAGCCTTTGCACATTTCATTACATGAAATGTAATTTCATTACATTTATTTAAATTACATGTAATTTATGTTACATTTCATTACAACATATGTCTACACACGTTACATTTCATTATTATACATTTCATTACATACATTAAATTTTCATTACATGCAATGTAACATATATAGACATATGTTGTCCCAAAGACAGGAGATGCTTACAGTAATTTGAGTAAGATGCTGTTACCTGCTCGGTGATGAGAGGCTCCATCACCACAGGGCCAAAAAAGTGTGTGGAGTAGCATAGGATGTGCCATCCAGTCTCACTACTTCTAAATCTACTTTTTTAATCAAAGGTTTGCCACATTATTTTTTCTGTCTTACAGCAAACAAGATTGCATCTGCATAGCTGTTCTCACCTGTAGCTGTCTCTCAAAGAGGCACATTATGAGAGCAGCATAGTGGAACGGCTGTGACACTAACACTGACCTTGTCCTAAGGCCTACTTGCAGCAGAAGCATAAAATAAGCTGTATTAAAGTACAGGACGAAAATGTAAAGAGGAAAGATGGAGGAGGGCCAAACACATTCTCCTAGTTTCCCCCTCTCTGGTGCTGAGCACAGCAAAGGCTCGCGCCCATGCTCTAAATTAGAGACCCAGAAATGTACAGCAACCCAAAAGGCTTCCTTCAGCACCATTCTTTCCGGTCCTGTTGTGAAGCAGCAAATACTAGCATGGCTGTCTATCACAACCATCTCATGGTCCTACAGGAAATTTAAATCCCTGTGACACTGAAAATTGCCCCTATAGTTCTTGTGTTATAAGAGCAGTTATTCTCTGCTACGGACAATACGGTATTCAAAATTTGTGCCTTTTTTGTTTGTTTCTCCACAGAGTCAAAAAGAAAGGCCAAATATTTACCATCTAAAGAGACTTACTAGGCACTAATCTTAACATTTGTTAAAATGTTGCTTTGTGTTTTTTTACAAATACTTGGAAATTTTCAAAAACTACCTTCTGTCTCTCAAAATACACCAAAACCCAGTTCTCCTTCAGATACTATTGCCATATACAAACACATATATTTACTTCAAGAAAATAAGCCCAACTTTGATTCCAGAGCCACCACCGGTTTCCAACATTAATTCCTGTGCAGCAAGTACAACCAGAAAATAAAGCTATGCCTGCTGACTGGCTTTTGTGTCACATTCTAACATGCAAGAACATGTATTTTGTAACATACACTTTCAACAGCATTCTCACTAGTACTACAGTGAGAAAAATCTTTCTTCTCTTGGTATAGATAAAAGTAGATGTGAACATTGCAGTACTACTTTTAAAGTAACCTAACCATCCTGCTTTTTGCTTCTCAGGTGCAGTTATATTCTCTGCCAGTCTATGTGCATTGGGGTTTTCTCACAAAAGTCATACCAAGACTCATTTGTATGGCACTTTAACAGAGGAAAAGGCAAAAAGAACCAAAACAACCCCCCACAGATAAATAGCAACATACATAAAAACTAAACTCCTCATAAACACTAACTTTTGTTCATTCATTTCGTGCATTTTACTTGACTAAACATTAAACAATTTACGAGGATTTCTGTGCATTAATAGAAGATAAGCAGAAGGTCTAAAAACAACATCTCGAACCCTTCTAAATAGTCTTGTGACTATTAACTCCCTAACCTAGCCCTGCCCCCAAACAAAAGGAATTAATTTTCCTTGTTTAAGTCTAACTAGATTCTTCTAAAAACAAATGATTGCATAAGATTCCCATTCTCTCTGGAAAACTTTGAACATTTCCAGACAGTTAGATCTTCAGATCTCTGAGATAACTCAGCCCTGAATTATACACTAATAACAGAATCAAGACCAAATTTTATCAGCATCTGAACTTCGTTTCCTCAGCTTTCAATACCTTTGCAAATGTAGAATTAATAGATCAACTCATTTAGCATTTTAAGGATCACATGGCTTATATCGAGACCCCAGAAATCCAGCCATAAATTAATTCTCAATTTCAGAATATTTTTTGAAGTTGTATTATAGTGATGAAAAGCTTCCAATAAATTAAATATATATATATATTTGCAACTTGAATGCAAACCTTCACTCGAACATAGTTAAACACTTTTGCATTAAATCATTTGACCCCATTATAGTCTCTGCATGCTTGCTGCATGAGGCAATGCTAAGTCTATTCAATACTTATTTTCACTGTATAGCAAGAGCTTGTGTTATACTTTAAGAATTATTATTTTTACATTAAAATTGTTATGATTCCCAGAGTATTCTACAGCAGTACTGTCACTGCCATCACAAGGTTATAATTAAGCTGTGACTTCAAAAACTTGTTGTCACCAATAAATCTCATTGCTAAGTGCTAGCTAACTCTTCTGACTTACTAGTCCACAAAGTCTCGCACAGATTAGTTGGGGTTATTTTTAAAAAGATTGTTTTGCTCTGGAAATAGGAATGGTTGACACTTTCCTAAGTCAGAGACTTTGTACTTAGGAAACAAAGTACCTCCAAGTGACACATTCCAAATGGCAAATTACAGCTACATAAGCAAACATATGTCAAAATAACATCAAATGGCCACTCGGAAATCTAAGATGTTCCTAATGAGATTTTAAATATCTCTCATATTTAAGGAATTTCCTGTGTAGTATATGAACCAAATGCACCCTCTCTGGCCTCAGAGAAATACCACAATTCATTCAGTATGTTGAAGAGACACTCATTTTTTTCCCTTGCAGAGGATATCAAGCATCTGTAGTGACAACTAGGGAGTGAGTAAACGAAGAGAAACTACACTAGGCATTTCAAGTTATCAAACAACCATAAAATAGAAAAATCTATAAAATTCATTCTGTAGTCAAATCTTAGGAAGAACAAAACATTAGGAACATACTCAAAGCTGTCTAACATTAATCCTGATGTAAATTAAGTTGAAACGTAGCTTACTGGTAAAGTTCCTGGTAAAGATGCATCAAAGAAAGACACCAAAGAGTTAGGAGGTGCTGCAAACTGGACTTGGGAACCGGAGAAAAGTTTTGAGTTGGAACTGATCTGTGCATGAATTTCCAGACCCACAACAGGTACCCATGGTGCAAGACTAAAAAGGAAAGAGAAGGGAAATAAAATTTAAATATAGATGTCAATAAACCATATAAAAGAATTAAGGACATTTTATTTATTAAGAAAAAATAAATTGCAAGTAAAAGAATTGTGAATGATGTTGCAAATACGTTTACAGTGTAATGGCAAAAGTTGTGCTGCACCACTGGTGAACTAATTGACAATATATGTATGGAGGGGACTGTATGGCAAAGCATCTTTATTTTATACAGAAAATGGCATAAAAAAAGAAATGTAATGGTCTGAAACTTTTAACTTTTCCTTACATGAGAAACCTTAGAGAAATTAATGAGGCGAACTCGCATGCTGAATGAACCCCAATTTGGTACCTCACGAAAATCACAAAGTCATCATAAATATCAATTACTTCTTAGGTAGTTTGATAAATCTCCAACAGACAGGTGGCATAATAAATTATGTATTCCCTGTCAGCTAGTGACTTGCATGCTGGGAAAGGTAGCTCTCCAGAGCAGTGTTAGTAGCATATTAGCATAAACATTAGTAATCCAGTAATAGAGAAATCATCATTTCAACTAGAGAGCTACTGCTCTCTGCACATACTCTGAAGAAGAAAGCTTCTCTGTATCGTCTAAAAAGTAATTGCAATTCTCACATCCATAACCTTTACATGGACAAGAGAAAAAGGTCACTTTTACTGTATGAATTGCTTGACAGTTTCTGTAACTAATTATCCGGCCTTCTACAAATGAAGTGGCACAAATAATATTTCAGTGATGAAATCACATTTCTGTGGCAGAATACTTCAGCAGTGTAAGTCCTAAGATAGCTATAGGAGATAAGCAAACTAATGAAAAACATCAAACAAATATCTCAAGCACAGTGTTCCTTCCAAAGGTGAATTTAATACATTGCTAAGATCTTAGTTTTCTGTCTGCCCTCCCACAGCTGAGGGCATCTCTACAAACACCAAACTAGTGATGATGCAGATGCCACTTATATCACTGCTTTAGGAATATTATTATAAAAGATTAAGGTTTAGATGTTTAAAGGAACCCATACTTTTACTGAAACACAGTATTTTCTCTGGTATTTTCAACTGTTCATAAAAATACCTCAGGATTTAGAAATAAAGTGGGGTTTTTTTCTAATTCTGGAGGCCAAATCATTTCAGTTACGTATATCACCCAGGCTTCCAGTCCTACTAACAACAGCAACTGGAGTTTATTGTCATGTTTGCTCCAGGTTTACATTTCTTTCTGTCTCTAAAGGACCAGCAGCATGCTTCTGACGGTGTCTGCACAACTTCACTTGGGTGATCAGCTGCACAGTGAGAAGCCTGGATCCCACCAGAGAACCTGAAAGCTTGGACAGGCCTTAACTTTCAGATTCTGCAGGAATAAAACGCTCCGTTCCGGACACACTGTCGAAGTTTCACAGAATAACACTTCAAATAACACTTATGAAAATTGCTGCAGCCCTTGCTGTTCGTACTCTGAAGACAGGAGCGCATTCTAATCTGCTTGCACTGTCTACCTCTTGGGGCAGCCCCCTGTCCCCAAGGGACACCCCTGCTGCCAAGGCCAACCCCACTGTAGGGGCGAGAGGTGAGCGATAAACGCGTGCCGGAAAGGAGCCGCCAGCCACGGACAACCTGCAGATGCCTCACACCCCTTACCGGGCGGCCCCTGCTGCGACCCCCAGGGCGTCGCCGCCCAGCTCCCGCCGCCGTTGCCCTCACGCCCAAGGCTGGCAGGCCCAAACCGGGCTCGGCGCCCCCACCCTGCGGCTGCACCCTGAGGGCGGGGTGCCTCAGCGGGGAAACACCCCCACCGGCCCCTCTCCCCGAACTGTCCCGGCACCCTACCCGCTCTTCCCCGCCGGCACCGCCCCGCCTCTCGCCTTACAGGCGACGGCCCGCCACCCATAGGGAACGGGGGCGGGAGCCCCGGCGCCGCGCTGCCACGCCCGGCCACAGGCCCCGCCGCAGCCCCGCGCCGCTACCGCCGCTGCCATTTTGCCTTGCGCACTCTTAGGAGGCTGCGGCAGCGCCCCCTGGGAAGTGTAGTCCGGCAAGCTGGATGGCTGCATGGGGCGCCGTGTCGGACTACGACTCCCGGCAGCCTCTTCGCGCTGGCTCCGCTCCTCCAATTGGCTCCGCCCTCCCCGCGCGGCCCGGCTCTTCGGGGGCGGAGAGGGGAGGGGTCAGGTGAGGCCTTCGCGCTCTCTCGTGCCCCGTGAGGGAGGCGATGGCAGCAGGAGGGAGGCGAAGGGCCCGTCGAGGGTTCTGTTTTCTCAGGGTAGAGGTGGGCAGCCGACTGCCAGGGTCTGCGTGGACACGGGCTGGGCTCAGCCTGGGGTGAACGTGGAGCTTTTGTTCTTCTACTTTGATGTGGAAGGGTCTTCCCTGCTTTCATGGATCAGAATAATGGCACCTGTTTCCAGGCAGGTCTAAGCCCTCCTCACACTGCTCCCCTTCTTACCTTCTGGAAAGCTCTTTCCGCGGGCACCCAAAAACATGGAAGTGTTAGCGTGGGACCCAGCTGCGCTCCAGTCTGAGGGGGTCTCAAGAAGCTTTGATACTTGGGTCTCCAGGTCTTCTGCCTGTTCTTGAGATGTTCTGGGAATGCTGGAGCAGGAGACAGTGATTGCATCTGTGTCTTTTAGCCGTTGTTTAAAATGTCACAGGCTCAGGTCCTCCAAGGGGCTGTGTCTGTATTTATTTAGGTTCACACTGATAACAGCTGCTGTTCTATAGCTGACATTTTGCAAATCTTGGGCATCAAATGATAGGGTACCGTATAGTTGAAATCTTGGATCTGTATGTATGGATGTGTATGTAGAGCAGCAGTCTGGTCTCGGAGCCTGGGGTTATTGCTATACAGATACACGTTAATAAAGAACACTGTCCAAAGCATATGCAAACATCTTGAGTGCTGTTTACATTGCACAGACAATAGAATTAACAACCTTCTGTCCTAAGCCACAGGCCTCTGGAGCTTAAACAGGAATATACGTTAGCTGTTGCTTATGTCATCTTTGCTCTATGTCAGCTATTGCTAATAGAATCCAATCAGTCACAAACATGAGTAAACTGATTTCTTCCAGCAGAGGACAGTGGTGCACATAGGCACTTGATGGTATCTTGCACCCTTTATACCCTCTTGTCTTTCCAAGCTCAAGTATGAGATGCAGAGTAGTTCAGAATCATGTGGAAGATAATTTATCTAACTAAGAAAATATAACAGTTGCGCTATAGCACTAATTTTCTAGTCTATTTTAAATTAGTTAAATTAAGGGGAGAGTCTTCATAAAAAGAACCAGTTGAGAGATACCTTCAGCAAACACCGATCTACAGTTACTTGTACAATATAGCTTTAATTTAATTAGGCTCATTCCTTTTCCTGGGGAATATCCTTCCCTTGTACATCAAAGTGTGACCAAGACAAAATTCCTTTCCAGGAAAGAAGAACGGGCCACAGGCCATCTCAGACATGTTGTGGAAAATGGAAGAACACTGGAATGACCCTTCTCGCCTGTTGTGAATGTCTTCACATATGAGAAAACCTAATGTAAAGTCACTACGGCAGTCTTCAAGCCGATGGAATAAGTAAGAGTTTTGATCATTTTGATAGGAGGAAAACCTCATTCTCTTTTGGGCCTATGCAGTGTGTTGGGATGAAGAATGCACTGCAGGCTGAAGATTCAGTATGCGATTGTAATTTCTGCAGCAAATGTATTCCTTTAACAGTTGTTCTCCATGAACTCCGGATTTAATTATTATTTGATACTTTGTAGGGATTGACAGATCATTTCAACCCAGCTATGCGGGTAAGTTTTGAATATAGCTCTAAAATGTTTTTACTGGTGTAAAAATGGTAAGTTTCAGATTATTTTCCTTTCTTTTAAGCCTGTTATCCTGATGTAATATAAGATTTCATAAATAATCACTAAGAAGTTAAAACCTTATGAATATTAAAATCATGTTACTTAAAGCTTTACTCTGCCTTGATTGCACAGACTTCTGGCCTTTGTGCATATTATTTAAAAGGAAGTAGACAACACAGAAGGGTTGAAATCCACTTTCCACATCCCAAACAATTCCCCCGGAACTTTTAGCTGTATGGGTTTTGTCTTACATAAAGATGAGGACTGGGGAGTGACGCTGTTTGTGATTTTAATTGTCTCAATCCTATTTTAATTTCTTTCCCAGAAAAAAAATCCTATTAGAAAGACCTTTTTCTTTGCAGCCCTGTGCTAGTGACCAAGTAGGTAATAAATGAAAGCTCACACATCCATATACAGGAAGCTGATCAATCACAGACAAGCAGGGAATAATTGCCTTTCCCAGCAGCTTACTTTGAGGTAGGAAAGGCTACATATTTGTTCCTTACATACCCTGGGCAGCAGACTCTACTTTGCAGGGTGTTCATAGATCATGCTGTGGCTTGGAATAGGAAAATATCTCCAGTACTGCATAAAGATTTGTACAATGGTAGTTCACTACTAGCTATGTAAACATCTGTCTTGGAGAGGGTAGACCCAGGGGACAGTTTGCTCTGAGCTGGAATTTCTTATTACTTATTATTAACCAACGTCTGAGAGGAAATCAGAATCTTGTAGAGGATAGAAACCTATCAGCGTATCTTTTAAGCCATAAACATGCAGTCTGTCCCATTTATTTGAAAGAAGATCCCTCTGAATTTCAGTTTATAGGGTCTGAGCTCTAAATTTTGCTTTCTTTCAAGCCATGTTTAGAATGCATACTTAGTCCTTTGGTGGACTGTGAGATTTTCTTTAGGTATAGCAGGTATTCAGACTGGGGTGTTTGTCAGATGATACCTCACAAGCTTTCTGCAGCACCTTATTTCATCATGTGAAATAAGGAACAGGTGGGAACCTCTGTTAGATTTTGAAGCAGAGGGCGTGGCTTTTGGAAGAGTACATCTGTAGTCTGGCAAATAATCAAACATTGCCCTACAAGGAAAGTAGTGAAGAGGATTGTTAAGCTTGGAAGCAAACTGTGGTAAGGGATGTTTTCAAACTTTTAGGCCCCTAAAAATCACCTGTGTACCTTGAAAGACTTTTTATTCTCTAAAGGTACAAAGGGAAAAAAATTTCTATTTCTTCTGCAACTTTCAACTAATAAGTGCAAGGACTTTTCAGCCTGGACTGTTGATTCATTTTGTCTATCTACCAGTAACAGAAGATGGCAAATACCAATAAAAATAAAAATAAATTTATTAAAAAAAATAAAAAAAAATAAAATTGTGCCTGGTCTTGCAGGTTGGAAAGAGGAATTTCTCTTGACCTGCTGATGATGCATGTGTGTGTCCTGCTTTGAGTGAGAACAGAACTAATTCTGTTCAGTGATTTTCCTTTTCAGCTCAGTTCTTCTGACTGACTGCACTGTCTGAAGTTAGCAGCATTTTCCCAGGCAGTTTCTGCTGCTGGCAGTGGTAACACCCCATGGTTAGAGTTACTACCAGGGATTGGTGTGCAGACCAAGGCCACTGCTGGATCTTGTGCACCATGCTGGGGGTGCTGAAAGTGAAAGGCCGCACCTGTAGGAGTAGTGGACAAGGCAGGTGACCCTAAACTTGTCATACTCAGTATGAAGCTGAGAGATCAGGAGTGTCAGGCTTGGCTCAGGTCCTCTTCTGTCTTCTTGCTTGCTTCTCCAGTGGCTAGCATCTGAGGGGGACTCTGTCTGTTCTGCCTTCGATCCTGATCTGTGTGTGCCTGAATCCAGTATGGTAAACCAGCTCCTGGACACAGTTCCCATCTGCTGCTGGGCCCAGTCTGGGACTTTCCC
This sequence comes from Megaceryle maxima, assembly GCA_024605025.1. Lineage (NCBI taxonomy): Eukaryota > Metazoa > Chordata > Aves > Coraciiformes > Cerylidae > Megaceryle > Megaceryle maxima. Next base: position 22,821 of record JANHGN010002769.1, read on the forward strand.
AGTGCCTGCTCCACAGCATCAGTGGTGATGGTGATGTAATTGCCATCAGGGGGGTCAGACTCAATAGTGGTTTTGTATATATTTGTATATATTCCATTTTTACTATTATTATTTTCATTCAAGCTGTTCTGGTTTCCTTTTCTAATCTCTTGGTCTCTCTCCCTTTTTCCCTTTCTCTTCCCCTCTGGGGAGGGAGAGGGTTAACAGAGAGCACCTGTTATAGGTCTAAGGGGCTGCCCTGACCCTAAACCATGACAGTGTGCAGTGATAGACTGGGTAATACAAACAGCCTTAGGGCATGAGGGGTCTTGTATTAGAAAGTGTTAATGTACAGAATGGCATAAGTTTCTATTGACAGACAGGTAATGCCATTTTATTTTATTTCCTAAAAGTGGTATTGCTCACGAGTTGGAAATAAAGGCCAGGCTCACCTAGAAAAAACTGTTATGTGTGCACAAGCAATTGCTAAACATAGCAATGGAAATATAAAACTAACATGCAGATACTGGTGGAAGGTGATTTTGCTGTTCCTTAGAGGCTGTGTGGTGGGAGAGCACCTCTCTCCTTGGTTCAGCCATGAGAAACCCTTATACTAGGGCTCTTCTGCATTGGTTTTCACCTGGAGTGGCTGGCCCCCTGTGCTGCAGGGAGCAAGTGACTGCACCTGTGACTGGAATCAGGTGCTGGCAATCTTGAGAAGCAGCAGTTTGCTCCCTAGTCCCCTCTTTTTGTCTCAGAACACTGAGGGAGTTGGAAGAGAAGTGGTTACTGGGTTTATTGTAGCCAAGGAGCCTTATAGCCCATTCTCTAGAAACAAAGGCCATACCTGAGGGCGTTCAGTACTGATGACCTTCTTTTACTGTGAGTACTATTTCTGATCCTATTTTTTTATAAATTCTTATTTTCCCACTGTGAAGTTCTGCTATTATAAGAGGTTTTCCTCCCATATTGCTGTCATTTTGATATTGTATCTTGACTAAGTTATTAGAAAGTTCACATTATGAGCCTATGCTACCTTTATGATTTCCAGCCACCTAGGGATTCATTTCTTATAGTTGGAAATCAGTATGGTTTACTTCCAGGTTGATCAGTCCTCTTGGTTTGAACCTGTTATAGTGTACAATGTTTTATAAATGCTGGAGTTGTAATTCAGCAATCATGTGAGGTTTATATTTAGATACAGTTCAGTCTGTAAGGCATATGTCTTAGTGGTGGTAGTGGTTTTCTTTTACAGTGTGTTTTTCAAGCAATAGAAACTACATTTGGAAACAGCAGAGACTGGACTTGTCTAGATTAGAGAAAAGTCCATAAACTTACAGAATCACAGAATATTCATGGTTGGAAAGGACCTCCTAGATCACCAGGTCCAACCATACCTATAACAAAAAAACCACAGAATTTGTCTGAATTTGTCTGAACAAAAAAACCACATTATTGTATGAATCTCACGTGCACACTGTCTGTGATGAAGCGTGTGGAAGAAAGTGATGGAAAATACTTTAACTGCTGTAAAATTTAGGAATATATTCTTTCTAATTGTATTGGTATCTGCAAGAAAGCCTTTAAAATGTCTTTCCAACCTTTGGTTTTAACTTTACTCCATATAGTAAAGAACAAAAGAGGACAGAGAAAAAGCATGTGGAAGTGAGACTAATTTGTTTCCCTGCTTTTTACTTTTTTGCATTGCATTTTTGTGTATTCTGTTTACAAATTTCAACTGAAATTTCAAAGAGCTGCATTATGTGAGGCCTGTTACTTCCTAAATTAAAAGCCCTAACTCTTGTTACAACTCCTGTTGCAGGCTATCTATGACTTATGTGTAAGTTCAGGGATATAGATTTCAGCAGCGTATGGTTTCACATAACCAGTGCTTGAAGAAGAACTTTCTGTCTTGACCCCATGATAAGGGAAGGAACTAAATGCTGTTGAACAAAGTACAAGACTAAATCCTAATCTTTTGATTCTGAAAGTAGCCTGACGTAGTCTTGATGCTTGTCAAAGTATTTAATTTTGGACCGACTATACCTTCTAAACTGCACTTGAGGTATAGACTGTATGTTCTGGTATCCTTTGAAATTGTTTACAGCTTTAGTTTCATATACTTATAAATATGATTCCAGCTGACAGTCCCACCCAAGGAAAAATTAGACACACAGATTGTTGCTGAATTTGTTAAAGAAAAATTTTAGTTGAACAGCCAAATCAGAAATATGCATCAGAGTGTTTTCCCTGACTAAGCAGTGGCATTAATAATCACCAAACCCCTCAATTATTATTGACATATCTGTCATGAATAAAAAGAAGGAATTGTTTGAAAGTGTTGTCAGACAACATAATGCTTGGAGTAAGCCAGTTGTTATGATGACATTAGTGTGGTCTACGTTTTTTTAATCAAAAGCCATCTAAAGATAGTTGCAAGTGTTAAGTCCTGTCACGGTGCCGCTTTGCAGAGAGGGATTTCTTTAAAATGTGAGATTACTTGTAGATTGAAGACGATTTGAAGAGGTTATCTTTTAAGAGAAAATGATATTCCACAGCCTTAGCACAGTGCTTCTAGGGGCTGCCTTTATTGTTCTTAGCACTAAGGATTGTTTTTAATTGTCTGAAGCAATAAGGATGCAAACTAAAACTGTAGACCAGATGGAACTTTGTGATTAATTACTGCACCACTAAAAGCACAGCAGAAATGTAAATGAAGGAAAAGAAGGAAAGTACTGCAGATAAATTCTCAAAAGCTTTGAATAAGGTTCCAGAGCCTGAAATGAGACCAGCCCCATCTCACCTTTTTTTCTGTGCAACAAACACACACTCTTGTCTTGCTTGTTTAGGGTTGATTTATAAGGGGATATTTATTTTCAAGACTGGTTGTTTATTCCTTGCCTTCAAACGTATGCACCTATACGTTGCGTGTAGATTGCATCACCCAAGTGGGTTTGAAGAAGACAGGTTGAAACCCTTATGGATATAATGTCTTTACTCTGGGACTTTTTATTTATTTATTTTGTTTGGGTTTTTTAATCTATATGCTTGTACTGCTGTCCTCATTTTCTCATAGTGCCTGTTCCATTTGAAGCAAAATCTGGTTTATGATCTGTGCTTTTTTTTTTTTTTTAATAAGTGACAACAATTCTGTGGGGTGTGTGTTGTTTTGGTTTTCTTTTTTTTCCTCATTGTACTGTATTTATACCATACCTACATGTTTGATAACTCTTCTTGCAGTGAAATAAAAAAATACAAATATTTCTTCCTCCTGAGAATGAAAAGAGAATGGAAGTGGCCTCATCCATCTCACAATTTAAACAGCTTAGTCCTGTATAAACAGCAAATACTCACATAGCAATGTGAAGAGTGAAATAAGAAGAAAGTCAGTCCCACTGTTTGGTAGATTAGATGGAGGGATGCTGTTTGGGTTTTTTGTTTGTTCTGGTTTGGTGGTTGGTTGTGCGTTTCGTGCAGATTCAGAAAAGCTCATTGCTTTTGAATCCTGGTTATGATTTCTCCATGGACCGGGTAAAGACAGTTAGTATGTTAGTCACAGACGTTCACTGAGAGCTTGTAAACAGAGTCATATTGTGACAACCTGGAGAAATGAGCGCCTTCAGGTACGAAACAGAGCAGAATGCACAGAAGCAGCACAAATGTATTTCCTGTTTTGTTACTTGTGTATCTGGTGCCCTAATGGAAAGGACTCCTAGCAAGTTGAATCAAGTATTTCATCTTGTGTAGTTTATTCTGTCCTTGGGCTTTCTGCAGCACCATCAATTCATGCTGACTGGTGTGAACTGCTGCCCACCAGTAACAGCAGTCTATTTTACATACACTGCTGACTAACAGGGATCTTTTTGTTTTGAACTTGTGATCTGATTGCTTGTGGTAAAACTTGGCCTCATCAAAGACTCTTGGGGTGGTGTTTTGTATGTATAATATCACAAAGCTTCTGTTTTCCAATTTACTCTTTAGCAGAAGTATGAATAGTTGTGGCAGTCTTGTGGACAACAGCTGTATTAAATCTGTAGGCCAGTGAATAAAATACATTATAGTAGAATAACTCCATTATTGTAAAGCTAAGTAAAATAATGAAGTGCTTTTTTTGGGGTGGTGTGTAGGTTTTTTTGGTGTTGTGGCTTTTTGTTTGTTTGTTTGTGAGGTTTGGGGTTTTTTGCTTCTTTGTTTTGTATGTGGTTTTTGTTTGTTTGGTTTTGGTTGGCTGTTTTTTTACATCATCTTAAATTTGCCCCTTAAAATTCAAGTTGTGGAAGTGAAATTCCCTCTGTAGAACCTTCCATTAACTGATCAATCAGTAACTGCTTTGGGACTGAGGTCCTTTAGTAACTGATTAGTAAATTGCAGTCTGATGCCAGAATGTAAGAGGTGTTGCATGCTTTGCACATACTGGAGCAATGGCTAATTAAGTTTTCATAAATTGGATAATCCTTGAAGTTTCTATTTCCTCCTTGCCTTGTCCTGTATAGCAGCATTTGCAAGGAATTCAGTACAAGCCAGCAGCAGCACAGTATATACTTTGGCTGTGTCAGAAGGCTGCTTCTACAAGCCTTGTTTGAACAAAATTCTCAGGGACTTCAGTAAGACTTTGGGATTGATCCCAAAACTGCTGCTAAAGCAAAACCAGGAAGCACCATGGGTTAGATAATTGTAATAATTCCTCCACTTAAGGGACTTTAAAGACCACCTTTTTAGTTTTGCCACATTCGCTTCTCTTTCTTCTCTAAGTATTAGCATTTTTAGTATGATAGCACAGCTTTCTGTCTATTCCAGTTGTACTTTCTCTCTCCGGATAATCACTGTAGTGGCCTAAGTAGTGGAAATGGCACATGAATGCATTGTTGTCTTTTGCTCTATCAATACCTCCTGAGCTTTCTTATGTCTCTTTCTGTGACTCTCTAGATTCAGGCAATACATAAGGGAACACATAGGAAGCCTTTTTTCATCGGCGAAGTATCAGCATAGGGAAAAGTGATCGTTTACCCAGTCACTAGACAATCTGCATGTTTTTAATGTATATACAGAAGATCCTTTCTGCAAGGCCAGGCATGCAGTAGTGGATGTGCATTGGAAGGCTACTTGACCTGGTACAGCACACTTTGAATTACTGCTTCCTGTGTTACTGAGATGGAAATTCAGTGGGACGCTATTTTGAATAGATATGTAGCTGCCTTATGCATGGATGAAATAAATGCATCTCTGTATCAAGATTTTACTTTTTCCAGTTATTATCTGCTGTCTCATGGTACTAAATGGGAGCTGTCTAGTCCAAGGGAGCATTTTATTACTGATGTGCAAGTCATGCAAAACTTGCAATTTCATTTGGGTCCTGAGAGGGAGAGATTTAACTTCCTCATGGAGTCCTTTTCTTCAAGCCACGTATGTTGTTTTCTTACAATGTTCTGAAATGTGGAATTGAGCATTAATTGGGGAAAAAACACCACAAAAAACAAATGGACAGAAATTAAACCAAATATTACTATTGGCACACTTTCAGCGATTGGAAAACACGAAGGGCAGGAGGAGTACATCAAGCTGTGCTCTGAAATATGCAGGTCTGGACCTACTGTATTTTAAGTATGTGTATATAGTGTTTGGTAAATGCAAAGTAGCTTATACCCTCCATGAAAGGGAGTAAATTACCTTCCATAGTAGTTTCTGTGTTAATTTTGATGTCTTATAATTACACAGTCTTGCTCGTGGTCATGTTTACTTGGTCTTTTCCCATCACTAAATGTCTCTCAGTCTCCAGCTGTTTCAATTTAAAATCCATTTTTGTTAAAGCAAAGGCTACATTTAGTCAGGATGATTTTACTCTAACTTAAGGAGAAGAAAGAATGAGAAAATTTCCATGAAAAATATAGTCAGTGCATCTGCTAACCTCTTCAGAACTGAACACAAAGTGAATTTGTTGTCTCTTTGTACCAAGGAGTGTTTGAAAGATTTGCAAATGCATGGTAGTAGCATAGTAAATAAGCAGCACGCTGTGAATATATCTTTCAAAGGCCAAGGAATAGCTTAAATACTATTTTAAACTGTGGTTGATATAAAACATTTCCAGTTGGATCATGTATAGAGTAATTACTTTTGACAAGATAATTTTGCAAGTGTCCAATTAAGCTATTCATTCATAGCTTATCTCTTCTCAGTGTGGCTGTATTCACTTAGATATTCAGTCTTGAATTTCTACTACACATTTAAGTATGGATCCAAAGCTGTGTGATGTGAATTCATTGAAAGGGCAGTTCTTAGCGTTGAGATTTTGACACCCCAACCTAGATCGCAAGACTGGCCTAAATTGAAATGGATGTAAGGGTATTTTCTTTTTTTTTTTTTTTTTTTAATAGTAGTGTTTGTTTCTGAATTACTTGTCTTCTGGGGTTTTTTAAGCTGTTAAGATTAATATTCTGTTTTTCTTTAAACTCACATTAATTAACAATATAAAATCAAATTTAGGGGTGTGGTTTCTCATGAAGCCACCAGACTGCCAAAGCTGGGACTTTAAATGGTACGCCAAATATCATGACCTTAGAATTAAGAGATACAGAACTACTAACCCTGTATCAATGTTATAAAGGAAATACGAAGAGAATGTGCAGTATCAAACCTTTGAGATCACAGGATGGCACTAGGTGTTTTCAAGTGATAGTGGAAGCTGTTGATTTACCGCTGTTGACAGAATGTGAAAATAAAAAAAAAAATCAAAAGCATACTGTGATTATTCAAAAGGTTCAAGGGCATCTGTAACCTCCTTCTATCAGTTTGGTTTTTAGGAATAAGCAAGTAATAGGCATTAAAGATGGACTTTGGCCTCTGGAAACCTTTTTAAAAGAACTTAGAAGAATTAGTATCCAGTGCTTATTCTCTGTGAGCAGAGCAAGATTAGGGAACTGCCACATGATTAATCAAGCTAGTGATTATACCAAACTGAAGACTCGAGGGACCAAACTTACTAAGCCCTGGGCAGGTAATTTACATGATTTGCCCTGGTATTAGTGAGGCAAATTCAACAAGATGTATGGTAGTGGTGGCAGCTAGTTTTTCCTCTCTCATCTATCCTGTTTTTCACTTACACCGAAATGTCTCTAGTGGTAATGGGGCCAGGTCAGAGCATGGCTGAACCTTTATGGCTCTTTGGCTGCTGACACAGAAGTCTGTAGGTTGCTGTTCTAAATCCCTCTAGGGACGGAGAAGCATGTTCATCACAGACATGACAGAAAACCTAGACTGATGCTTTTGAACTTTTTTTTTTTAACCTTCTTACAAGCCTGCTGTCCCAGCTTGAGAGAGACGTTGATTTGTCTACACACACTGACACCCCCCCCCTTCCTCCTGCTTGAATTCACATAAGCACTCACATGCAGACTTGGCTACCTGCATGGCTTGACAATTGTGACTGAAGTACTTCTGAGTTCTTTCAATTCCTTTGTCTGTTTTCAAACTTTAGCTATACGTGGATCTTGACAGCAGGTTTCACATGGGGATGTTGATATCCGACTGTATCATACCATACACATATTTGGAGTAATTCCATATCTATTTTGCAGCTCTCACATTGAACACCCGTTTGAACAGAACAAAAGCCTAGGTTTCCCTTGTATGCCTGGAAGTCACTTACAAGAGAGGAGTGGCAGGCCAGGCCAGAAGACCATGTCTTGGGAAAGATAATTCAAAGTTTTGAACATGACATGGATTTCTAGGATTGGCAGGTGAGCTGAGCAGGTTTATCACCAAGGTTTATTAGTGCCACTCAGCATTGCAGTCCGTAAGCAGCAATGATTCTGTTTCCCAGACTCTTGCGTAGCTTGACTTTCTCGGAAGATCTTCACCTGGGAGAAGAACCTCCACCATAATTCACCAAGTGGCTCAGGATGCCAAGAACCCCTGTCTCCTCTAAGGCTTCTGAGTTTATGTCCATCCCACACACTTCTATTTAAGTACCGTTGACCTAGGCTTCCTAAACATGGCTTGTCGATTACTATTAATCTACCTACTTATTAAACAACAAAAAAAAACCCCCGACTTTCAATATTTGTCATCTGGGCTATTTCTCTGAGATTAATTTTGTAAGAGATAGCTGAAAATAATTTTATATATTGGCTTCATATCTAACTAACTGTAGAATTATCTAGAGGATAATAGTAATATAAATCTTCTGCCCAGACTTTACAGCATCATTTCTACTTTTTTTTTTTTTCAGCACAGTTACTGTAGATCTGGGTTCAGGTTTGCATTGTTCCCTATTGCATCGTTGCTTGTATGTGAGAAAATAACTGCAAAAAGCACAGTGTTCTTGTTGACCTCTGTTTGCAGCTGCTGCCCAATAATATAAACACAGACCAGTTTTAGTATAATTACTCTGAGCTGAGGCAAGAAAGCTTCCCCGAACTCCATTTCAAGGATAGCAAAGCAGCAAACAAACAAAGCTCCTGTGGCCTGAATTGTAGTGACAATAGCATAATGATGTAAAAGAACTGTATTTTGGGGGACTTTGAGACAACATAAAATGTATGAGGATTTTCCAGATAGAAAAGCATGTTCAGATAGCGGAGTCAAGCAAGGTGTCCCTGGGTTGGTGTGAGAGAGAATGAAGATTTTGGCTGAAGAAATAAAGCATTATTAGCGTTCCTCCAAGTGCTGGAAGTGCAGGAGTTCAGAAAAACTGGTTAAGCATCATTGCATTAAAATTGTTATTCAAAACCAACCTGATGCTTTTTAAAGTTACAATGGAAGTCAAATTGCTTCTCAGCAGTCCTGTATGTTCGCAAAGTGCAGGCTCGGCTGAATGTTTTCTTCCTGTAATCAGTGGCAGTAAACAGAATTGCAGTGCGATTGAAGCTTGGTTTTCATCAATGCTGGTTTAAATCAAACCATGCTGTAATGAGGACGGTGTCATTACAGCCACATAAAATGAATGTAGTCTACAGTGGTAGCCAGTCCAGAAAGTCTGTTACTGGGTAGAGGATTTTATGAATGGGCTGCACCTGCTCAGCTGCCTAGTAGTAAAGTGGTGAATGCAGTGCCTGGTGTCTTACAGCTTGGGCTGCATCCTGCTTGGACTACTGCAATTACAACAGCAATTAGTACAGATATAATACAGTAATTGTGTGTTGTGTGCTGGCAATGAGTGAGTTGCATATTTGGTTTTGATGTCTAGATTCAAACTTTCAGTTTCAGAGTTTGTTTGCCTATTTCATAAATCTATCATTAGTAAAATTTAGTACTCTCTGTGTACTTCCTATTTTATGTCACTGCACTAGTATTTAATTAATCTTAATTTCATTAGTTATATATTCATTAGCATAGGTAAACACTTGGGGTTGGATTCACTGTCCATGTAATGGGTGGTACAATGATTTAAATGCAGAAAAAATTGCTTTCTAGGGTATTTAAGTAAGGGGGGAGTCTAGTTTACATATTAGGTCAATTCAGGGCTAGCCAAACAGTGGCTGACAACTCATTCAGCTAGGTTGGAATGGAAATGGAGGGAAAACAGTCAGCAGAGGAAAAGTGGTTTATTGAAACATAATTGTAGAATCATTTCAATTGGAAAAGACCTTCATGCTGATTGAGTCCAACCATTAACCTAACAGTACTAATCCCATCACTAAACCATGTCCCTAAGAATGTCATCTATATATCTTTTAAATACCTCCAGGGATGGCGACTCCACCACTTCCATGGGCAGCCTGTTCTAATGATTAACACTTTCAGTGAAATTTTTTTTCCTAATGTGCAACCTCAACTTCTCCAGATGCAACTTTAGGCTGTTTCCTCTTGCATTATTGCTTGTTACCTGGGAGAAGAGACCAACCCCCACTTTGCTACAACATCCTTTCAGGTAGTCATATAGAGTGATAAGGTCTCCCCTCAGCCTCCTTTTCTCCTGGCTAAACAATCCCACTTCCCTCAGCCAGTCCTTGTAAGACTTGTTCTTTAGACCCTTCACCAGCTTTGTTGCCCTTCTTTGGACACCCTCCAGCACCTTAATGTGTTTCCTGTACTAAGAGGCCCAAAACTGAACACAGTACTTGACGTGGTCTCACCAGTGCTAAGTACATGTATATGAATGGACCTTTAGGAAAAGTCCTTTAAAAAGTTCCTTAGGAAAAAAGTGAGTGCCCTACCTGTTCTTCCCTTTTATGCAAGAGAGAAGTAAATAGCCTCTTATAGTCTCGCACAATCTTAGTTTAGTCACTGAGTCTCTACAAGAGTGACAGAGGCATCGTCACCTCTGCTACCAGGCCTTGGGAACAGGCAGCTTTTACCATATCTGCTGTTTTCTCCACCTCTATGCCAGACATAAACACCATCTCTCTTGCAGCAGAGAATGAGGAATGTGTCCGTGCTTTGGTGTTATTAGCATAAACCACAAGAGTGTAGGTTTGTGCTGAGGTGCTGGGCTAACAATCACGGGTTTTCCATCCTGTCTAGAATTCCTGTTGTGTTGCTTCTACATTTGCTCCAGCAGTAAGAACAAGCTATTCACTTACTCTATGCCTTGGCATAGGCAAGTGAAACTAACAGCACACTCATTCTTTTGATGCAGTAAGATTGAGGTGTAAGTTACTACTCCTTAGAAGTTGTCTGACTGTACAAAAGTAGATGAAGTTCCAGATGTTGACAACAGCATTTGTGTTGAATTGTTACCTCATTCCACAGTTAATCTCAAGGATGGAGGAAAAAATATTTTGGGTCAAACCCTTCAGTCTTCTAACCTGGGTAATTCCTTGATTCCACAAATAGTCCCTGAAGATTTTATACTAATAGAGACTATTCACTTAACTAAGCACATGTATCTTAAAATATTTTTTAAAATAAGCTTATAATGTAGCAAGATTTTAAAGATAAAATAAGCTTAAGTAGCAATCCAACTACAATATTAACTTACTATATTTATCCTGTAGAGTAGCATAAAATTTTGTAACATGCATCCTACTGGAACTTGCAGGCATCCTGTTGGTTGTCAGTCCTTACTGGAAGATAAATAACATAATGAAGTTAAGAGGTTAATCAGTGCAGTGGTACACAGCTATTTTTATAAAGATCTTCAGAGACTTCTTGCCCGTGTGCAACACTTTAAATAACTCTATTTATTACTAAAGTATTTTCCCCATCTACCCCCACGCTTATTAATAGGTAGCACTATAGCATTAATAACCTTTTTCATTAACTCCCTCTTATCTACCACCTCCTCCTTCTGCAAATAATGCTAGAGTTTCTAAATCCTGTAAGTTGTGTGTAAGGGATGAAAAATTTCTCAAACACTTTGAGAAAGGAGTCAGGTTATCTGTTTGCTGTGAGTGATTTATTTGATGAACACAGAGGAGGACAGGGCATGCAAATACTGTAGCGTTCTTCCTTTATTACTTCTGAAATGTCTCTTTCTTAATTTCTTTTATTTCAGTTCCTAAACACAATTAGTATGCGCGTGTATGTATCAGGTGCAAGATGTGTATGTTTTCCTAGGATTTACATAGTTTGTTTTTTTTTATTGTAGAGTACTAAACCAAGGTTTAAATTATTTAATTCATATTTGTGACCCAATGTAACCACCAGATTCTTCCCAACAGAACTGATATGTAGGAAGCTGTTCTCCACTGTGTGCTTTAAGAAGTTAATTATTCCCGCCTAAGTGTATGAACACTCTTCAATTACTATCAGAAGTTATGTAGGTTTTCAGAACGGACTAATTGTACTGCTTGAGAGAAGGCAGGTTTTATCTCTTTCCCTGTAAGAGAAATGATTGCAATACAGACATAATTTTTATGACGGTAATTGAAAAAATTAGATGGTGAGTCAGTCTTCTCTAGGGGATTTTTCTTGGATTTAATGCTGTTGTAGTCCATTTGACTTCCCAGTAGCACATTAAAATTGGGGGGTTTGTTTGTGTGTTTGTTTTTTTCCCCGCTCCTCTGAAATAGCTGGAAGAGGAGACTTGTTTTGAAAATCTGTCTTTGCCCAACGGACAAGGTCCTGCAGTCAGAGGTGGTGATCACAAAAGTTCCACGGTACAGAGCAACTACAATGTAGTTTGTCTTGTCAGATCCAAAGTGATCTGTTAGAATTTTAGGGATGTGGCAGTCTTTTTAGCTAATTTTTCTGCCATTTCATTTTCATTTCAGTTCCCTTCTAGGATTGAAATATGTGTGTAGATGTGAATGTTAGAATATGTATGGGTTTAAAGAGTTGTTTTTCGAGAGAATCAATCCTTTGCATGGAAAACCACAAAGAGATGGAAATGGTTAGAGAAGAGGACTAATGGAGTGGACTTTCTGCAGGGTGCAGGAAAGCAAGTTCTGCCTGTCTGTCTGGGGCACTTGAACTGCATATGACAAACAGATTGTAAGACCTCCTCTGCCCAAAGTTCTTGAGAAAACATAGTTCAATTTAATAAGTATGGTTGTCAGATGGAAAGAATATGTCCTCCTCCCAGATCACAGCATATGTAGGTTTCGTTCAAAGGATTGACTTTAGAAAGAATATCAGCAAGTCTTTAAACCTCATAGCAGGGAATTACTGAAAAGAACCCAAACTACTAAATAACAAGAACAACAGAAGACACACCTTTGTCACAGGAGTCTGGGAACTGTCCAAAACTTAAAGCACTTCCTTCTTTCTCAGAAACTTGAGTATTTCCATCATCATCCTTGGTCACTAAAAAGCTGTTGAGACCTCTGTAGGGACCAGGATGCGTGACATCTTGACTTTGACTGTTCAACTGATCCCCAGATCAGAAATAGTGATTCAGGCTCATAAGACTATGATGTAGATTATTAATATTTATTATTGTTATTATTGTGGTCCCTTGGATTTTGTGAAAAGGGACTATAGCTGTCGTGAAAATCTGCGACTGATTTGCATATATTGTTGCATCATTGCAACAGTAAAGATTGAGGTGAGAGGCAATAAACTGTCCTAGTGAGGATTTTCAAAGCACCATCTGTGGCCTGATACTTCTGGGTCTTTCCAAGCAGTATTGTTCAGAAATCTGTTGTGCGGTGTACAGGTGCCTTGCTCTCTGTTTGCCTGCTAATCAGCAGTGGCCTGTTGGTGGGGGATCCCTCCACAATGAAAGACATTGGTACTTATCCTTGGGTTTGGAACAGAAGCACTCCCTGCAGGCTATAACCTAGTGGTTTATTTTGATTGTCAATTTCCCACAAGACCGAGTTTCCTGAAAAGGGCAAACAATAAACCAAATGCTCATCATTGGGCTCCATGTATTTGAACACAACACAGCAATCTGATATAATTGATTCAATTCCACTAAGTAGCATATGATGATGTTGTTATTTTAGGTGCACTGTACAGGGAAAGCAGTAGGAAGAAAAACATTCTAGTGCCATGTCCTTATCTAGTGACCTTCAAAGCTGACCAATCTGCATAACTGAATTGTAACAAAACCCCCAAACAACAATGGAACATACAAAAAGAACATCCCACTCCACCCAGCACCACAAAACAAACAAACCAACCCAGTAATCCCTTACAAGTAAATCCCAGATCCCCTGAAGACATCAGTCAAAGTTGCTGTCAAGGAATCCATATTTAGTTTGTGTACCTTTTACCAGTCAGCTACTTCTGTTAACTTTTATTCCTTTATTGGGCCAAAACTGGCATAAATCATATTACCTTTTCTGTGCCAGTTTTACAAGCAGAACCTTATAGAGAGGTAGCAGAGCAGAGGGAGAAATAAGTTCCTATTTCAGGGAATTTGAAAGATGTTAGCATTTGACTGGATATTTTTAAAGGGCAGAGTTTAGAACATGCTTTGCAATGTGTAGTTGTCCTTGTGGTAGTGAGAAATATTATCAGGAAGTATGTGTTATGCCATCATCTAAAGCATCCAGCACTTTAAATTAGCATTGAAGTGCTAGGCTGAAAAGTGTAGTTAGAGGATAAGGGGGACAGTGTGGAACTTGCAACTCAAGTGTGTTACAGTGTGGCACAATGACTATATTATCCCTGGTAGTCCCATTTAGTCAGCATTTTGTAATTTTTGCTTTCATTTTGAGGAGCAGTACTTTCTTCTGCTGATATCTCACCCATCACTGCTGGGCACTAATGAGCCTGTAATATCAGTAACATGTTTCTGTCGTATGTTAATGAGATGGAATTTTACAGCATTAAATAAAAGATTAGTATTGATATGAGCTTTGAAAGTGTTTCTCCTGGTTTGGCTAGGTTTTTTTATTTACAAGGAAAATATGAAAAAATATTAATAAAAAATAATCTCACATAATATTTGCCCAGAGCCATCACTGACCTATCGAAAACTGTACTTCTAAGATGGTTCATTAACTCTGGTTAGAATTAGTGTTGTATAGTGCTGGTCCGTTAGAACTTGGTTATTGAATGAAGTAGATTCTTCCCCTTCCCCCATGCCCCTATATATGCCTTAAGATAGTAAATGAGATAAATATCTGACTGGTCCAGCTAGGATAGTGAATTCTGAGACCTGCAAAAGGAAGGATGATAGTAGAAAGTATTTTTTCACCTCTATAATTTGAACCCTATTGTACTATAGTGCCTTTCCTTCAGCCACAAGAGCTAGCTCCATATCACTCTTATTTGGAAAATATTTCAAATTCCACTGCTTTTTCTGCCCTCGAGTTACATTTTGACTTGTTTATGCTAATGCTTGATTCAGTAGTATCCGAAATTAGTATGCTGTTAAAAAAGACAGATGAAATGGAAGTATAGCAGAAACTGGTGGAAAAGATGAAGGATTTGCAAAAGGAGGGTGATGTGTTTTAGAGAAATCTTTATTGCAGATAGCCTTAGTTCACTGCAAAACAGAAACTATGGAAAATAGCATTAAATCCTACAATGATAAGCAATAATTGCTGCAGATTCTGTATTGTATAATAATTTGTCTTTAATCTTCAGAAGTGTTTTAGCTTATTCCAGGCATTTTTGCCATGTTTTATTCTGTACCTTTTACAATAGGCTTGAGCCAAAACCCTTTAAAGTCAATGAGAAGAAGATATTTAACCTTTACATCAATCAGCTTTGGATTAAATTCTATGACTCATGAAGTTCTGTGAAGTTCTTATTGTTGCACTTGACTTATAATACAATGGCCTTTCAAGTAGCCAAGAATTTAAACAGATTTTGAAAAAGGAATTTGCTCAGCTTGCAGACAATAGAAAACAAATTAGGATATTTTTAAGATGTTTTGCCTTACTTTCTAAAGATGTTTTATGGGTATGACTTGTACTATTCCAGATATTGCAAATGTAGCATCAGGCAGCACTTTAAACTTCAGTACGTGTCTGTATTATGTTATGTGAAAATGAAATCCTTAGCTCACTTGCCCATTTCTTCTTTTTTTTTTTGATTGTAGTCTGTAATTCAAGTAAAATTAAAAAAATATCTGTCCAGACTGATACTACGCTGTTCAGAAAAGGCTATGTTTTGTGAATAGGTTCTTTCTTAGACACCTTCATAGCACCTGGCTCCTGTGACTCAGAGTATTCTGACATCCCCCACATTCATGAGAAAGAAAGAAATTATTTTATTGAAGGAATGCCACTCACTATCAGATCAAGTTTCAGGACACTAGCAACCTGCTTTTATAACGCAAAGGGAGTATGAGCGAAATCCAGGCTGAGGCAGCATTAACTTCAGCTAGAATTTGTTGTTCTTGTCTTCTGCAGCAAGAATATGTTACTTTCCTACTTAGTGGTGATAAATGCTGGTGAGAGATGTGCCACCAGTCTGCTGGGGTTTTGGTCTGGTTTTTTTCTTTGTTTGTGGTGGTGGTTTGGATTTTTGTGTTTGGTTGGTTGGGGTTTTTTCTTTGTTTGGGTTTTGTTTGTTGGGTTTTTGTTTAATTAGTCTTTTTCTTGACACTTCTTAAAGTTCAATAGGCAGTCTAGTAGATGGGATCTCAAGCTCATATTACATCAATCCAATTGCATTACTGTTATCACAACTAATGTGAGCTTGAAAATCACTAGTATTATCTCATTCTTCAGGAAACAATGGGAAATACGTTACTGGTCACTGTGGTGTTTATAACGGATACATCAGGTCACTGACCATCATTGCAGCTGACACATGGGGTATGCCTGAAGAGAATGGAAAGTAGAAGCTCCTCCACTTCCTTATTTTTATTGGAGAGCTGATGTGAACTGCCTTCATGCAGTGTTTTGTCTATGCCTTAAGTCTGCGCATCCATTCAGCTTTCACACTTTTTAATCTATCCCTCTCAAGTTTAGTACAAATGATACTGGGATTACTGGTTTGGGAATGTAAAAACTTTCCACTCTGTAATGTTTTTAATGCTGAGATCTTCTGTGTACTTGTATCTACTTTAGTAGAAGCCCATGTATGATGCAGTCCAACTGCAGGGTGATTCTGTCCATGGCATGTCACATGTAACTGCTCATTCACCTGCTGCACACCCTGTATGTATTTGCAGCCCTGGCTGTTCCCCTGCTATGCCACTGTATAATGCTTGCACAAAGCTTTTCCTTGGTGCTTTGACGAACAAAGTAAATTCAGCTTGCTTGCTTGAATGAGAAAGTGGTGTTTCAACCTTATTTAGGACTTGTTGCTATGCAGTGTAATGGTTTAATTTGACCAGATCCTCAGAAATAAGCAGAGGAGGTGTTTTGGACAGGTAAATATTAAGATGTGTTTACAATGATTATCGCAAAGCCATTTCTAAACTGCACCACACCAGCTTCCTAGAAGAACAAAGTTTCTTGTTCTGAATGCTGTATTAATTTGAGGGAAAGCACTGAACTTTATTTCTTTGCTCCTTTGTTTAACATAAAAAAGGAACCTGTTGTTCCAAAAGTTGCTCTGTTTACTAGAAGGAGAGTTGGGCAAGAGAGGTGCTAAGTTTCTGCCTGTGTTAAAATTTCATGACATGTTAGCAGTTATATCTCTCCCGAGCTGTCAGTAGCTCAGAATATTCTACTTTGATTAGACCCGTAACTAAAAAAAATTACCATAATCCACTGACAGGCATGAAGAAAGCCATAATAAGACTGATAACAATGTGTCAGTTAAGAGGCTATTATATTTTGCTGCCTTACTACAGTAGAGTAAAAATCCATTCAAACTTACCATTGATATAACTAAAGCCTTTTAAAGATCTACTGCCTGCCCTACTGTTAATGCTTATTATGCTGATGGGAGAAAGAACTAAAATATGCACCTGTTTACATGAGCATTTAGATGTCGACAGTTTTACTGCAGGCATACAGAGTAGTTGCAAATAGAGGGCTTTGAGTTTTTCCTTCTGTAAGCGAGGAAATGTACAGATCTGGGCTAGAAGGGAAGCACATAACCAATAGTATGTCTTTGAAACATGTAATGACAATTCAGGCTTGCAAAGCCCTCTTTGTGGCAACCTCACAGGATAGTAGATATTTAGAAAGGGAGAACATGATCTCCACTTCAATCTCTACTCATTTTCCCTGTTGTTCCCTATGCAAAAAGCTTTCAGGGTCAATCAGTACAGGGAGGCCTTATGCAGATGGGTTTGTTTGTTTTTTTTGTTTTTTTTTTTCCCCCAGACCCTTTTTCCACATATTGTAAGCCTCCCTCTTCCATTTGAGTTTTTTCAGGAACTCCTTGCTTATTCACGCAGGTCTCCTGCCTCCTCTACTTGAATTTTTTTTTTTTTTTTTCCCCTCCAAGGGAATACATTTATCTTGAGCTTGGATGAATTAATGTTTGAATATTAACCAGCTCTCTTGGGCCACCCTACCTTATAGAGCCCTAGACCATGGGGTGCTTCTAAGTAGACTTTTGAAGAGGACAAAGTTAGCCCTCTTAAAGTCCAGGGTAGAAATTTTACTTATTACCCTGCTTCTTTCCCTAATGATATTCAACTTTAACATGCTGTGGTTGCTACAGCCAAGACTACCCCCAACCATGACACCTGCAACCAGACCTTCTTTGTTAATACAAGGTCCAGTATCACACCTCTCCTCTTTGCTTCTTCAACCACCTGCAGCAGAAAGTTATTAATTCACTGAAGGAACCTTTTGGACTGCTTATGCCTGGCTGTGTGATCTCTCCAATATCAGGGTGATTGAAGTCACCCATGAGCACCAGGGCATGTGATTGAGGCTACTTCCAGCTGCCTGTAGACAGCCTCATCAACAGCTTCTTCCTGGTTGGGTGGTCTGTAGTAGATACCCACAACAGTATCAGCCATGTTCACGTGTCGCTTAACTCTTACCCATAAGCTTTCGACACTTCCATCATCTCCCCCTAGGTTAAGCTTAATGCAGTCTAGTTGCTTACCCACAGAGCAACTCTAACACCTTGCCTTGTCAGTCTGTTCTTCCTAAAAAGTACGTAGTCGTCCATTACCACATTCCAGTCATGCGAGCTATCCCACCATGTCCCTGTAATTGTGATGAGATCATAGCCCTGTGACTGCACCCCGATTTCTACTTCATCTTGTTTATTTCCCATGCTTCTTGTGTTGGTATACAGACACTTCAGAGACTTAGTATCTGTTACCACTGTGGGTGTCACATAGTCCACTGTCCCCTACAACCCCTGATATAGCAATGGAGCTGGTACACCATCCCACAGATGTCCCAGGCTTGTCTCCATTGAGCGTGATTTTTACCCCTTCCCCCTTCAAATCTAGTTTAAAGCTCTGCCAGTAAGCCCGGCCAACTCCTGTGATAGAATCCTTCTCCCTCTTTGAGAGAGCTGTACCCCATCAGCCCCCAGCAGGCCTGGCCTTGTGTAGATTGACCCATGGTCAAAAACCCCAAAGGCCTGCTGGTGGTACCAGTCTCGAAGCCAAGAGTTTATCTGTTGAGTTCTTCTCAGTCTTTCTGGGTTGGATCCTGCAACTAGGGGGATAGAGGAGAACACTGCCTGTGCTCCCGTTCCCTTTAACTAGGTGACCCAAGGCCCTGAAGTCCTTCTCGATAGCCTTATCCAGTGTATATAGTTGCGTGTGTTTATTCCATGCCAGGTGCAAAACTTTGCACTATTCAGGATTCTCACTGATATTTCTCAACTGTTACTGAACAGTATGTTCAATTTCTGGCATATGTTTCTCAGTTCTGACTGCCAACTATTGAGCAGTCAGTGCTCAGCAGTACTCCTTGAGCCCAGGAGGTCAGTCTGTTTTCAGCCTACCTGTCTGTTCTTCCAGCCTATACTTTTTCAGTTTCCAAAAGCCTTACTAAAATCTAGATAGATTACATTCACCACATTCCTTCTCAAGCTAGCTAGTCATACTTAACCAAACTACCATCCTAATTCATGCCTATAATCTCAAAAAGCTTTGCTCTTTTTAGTCCTCTGTCTTTCAGTCTCATCTTTAGAAGATCAGATTTCTGACTAGAAATACATACACCCTTTGGGTGCTAACGAGATACAGAAGTATTCTACAGCTTCCCTGTTGAAACTAAAATCTTGGCTGTTCTGCTATCTGCTTGGACCTGGCTGTGCACCTTCTGGAGCTCAATATAGCTAAACCAGAAGCCAAAGTCTTCCCTCCCAGCCATCTTCATACATTTCTCTTGTATCTGTTGATTATGCCAACAGCCTTTCTCCTAGCCTTGGCAATGTTGTTTATGACCCACTTGTGTCAATGACAAGTTCTGCTCAAAAGATAATTTCCTTAGCTCTCACTTTGACCTCTGTCACTTCTTTCCTTGACTTCTTCAACTAGCTTCATGTAACCTGTCACATGAAATATAAGGTATTTATCTTTTGTTTTCAAGCCTCTTTATTCTCTCCCACCTATCAGATCTGCATTATTGTAACATTTATTTCTGCCTTCAGTTGCCAATCACCATAATCCACTTAAACTTTTAGCACTTAATTATTTTTTTCTTATGCTGTGATTTACTTCATGAACAGCTGTGGAGCTGCAAACTATATGCCTTCAAAACCCTTTTATAAAGTTTCTTTATTTGTGATGCCTATAAAAGTTTGCCCCCAGGTAAGCAGTTGTGTTATGCTGAGACCACTATTCTTCATACTGACCAGTGTTATCCCATTGTTTCCTTGTATTTTTCCCTTTTGTCATCTGTTGTCTCTTACTTAAGTTGTGGTAGTGGACTTTTTTATTTTCCTTCTTCATCTTTGTTCATACGGTGCTTAAGAGAGTGGCCTGAGTTGCACAGGCACCATGGCAACACTAACTGTAAGGGACAGTATTTATGACTATGACATTCTTTTCCATCCATAAGCCACTTCTTTGCATACTGTGTTTGCAAGCCTCCCAGAGAATGAGTATGCAGAAGAGAAGTTAAGTGCATCTGATGGATGTGTTTTCTTACTTAGCATTCCAGTTGTAAATTCATGGGTATAGCAGAGAAGCATCATGTGCAGAACTTGTGCTCCCCGGTCTCATTAGGGTTTTCACTACAACACTTTCTTCCAACAGGTCAAATTGTTGGAAAGACAAAGTGCAAACCTTTCAAATGGCATGCACTGAAAGGAGCACTAGTACAATTCACGTACCCCTGTCACATTTTGGACTTTATCTTTTAATTGCAAGGTAGCATTTTAATATATCTGCTGTATGAGCCTAAATGCCATAAAGAGCTAGTCAGTTTGATTGCTGTCTGTCAGCCAGTGTGATCCCATTTTGCAGTCTGTAAGAGAAAGTGCAAGTGTGTGTTGCAGCTGCAGATGGGCCACTTAATGGAACCCTGTGAAATGGAGCACTTCTGGAGAGCATAGTCCGCAGTTGCTGGCTAGTCTGATGCTCTCCTTTAAACTTAGAACATTAGATACATGTCTGTCAGAAGCTTTGGTTTCATGACCATGCATGAGGAGAGTGCAAACCTGTTCAATGCGAGCCTTATTACAATTTGAGTCAGTTCTCATTTCCCCCATATGCAGTTCTTTAAAGGGGAACATTTATGAAGAGGTGATAGATTTTCACCAAGCCGACACTTGCTGTTTGAAAGGGTATGCTTTAATACTCTCCCATTTTTCCTGTGTATGCCACTTGCTGGTTTAGACTCTGAAGTACTGTTGGGATCTCTGGAAATTATCCCCTTGACTATGGGTGAAATTGTAATTCAAATGAAATAATGGTAGTAAAAGGAAGACTTGAGATGTTCTTACTGTATGTAACACAGTAGACAATAGATTGATATATTTGCTATATTTGGACCTTTCTCTGTGGAAATTGAAGAGTTAATTATTTTTTTTTTTTGGTGGTAGGCTGCATTTTGTTCTGCCTGTGTTCAGAATTTTACACATATCCAAGCCTAATATGAGCAAATTAGAACATTGTCATTGCAGTCCAATTTTAAGACCTCTTCCTGCTTTCGGGGTTGCTTTCTCCCTCTCTCCTCTTTCTCTGTTCTCCTTTTTTTTTTTTTCCTTGTCTAAAGTCCATTCCTCTGAGTGGGTATGTTTTTTTCATCTTTCACTGATTGCTTTTGGATATGAGCACCAAAATACTGTGGGTTCTGGGGTTTTTTTTCTTTGTTTTCTTTTTAAATACCTGAATTTATCTGTGTCTTTTGTACTCAGAGCCTGTAGCCTTCAGTGAACGTATTCATGTATTGAAATGAAAATAAAATTCAAATGTGAACTCTGTTTTGGCTGGAATGCATAATGTCATTATTGCATTCTAGTTCTCATACTTACTAGCCTGTGATTTATTTATTTTAATTTTTTAGTAGCTGTGATAAGCTGTGTATTAGCTTCAAGAAATGTATACTGCCGTCACCATAACTTTTCTCTACTTTAAGCTACTACTTCATTCTTCAGACTTTCTCTTGCACCATATGTGCTCTTGGAATAGCTTTTCTTTGAGCTTCTCTCTACCGCAGTCACAGTAAGCTCCCTACATCTTAGTATTCTTCACTCTGTCATTAGCTAGATCTTGCAAAAGCAGTAGAAATGATCTCTACCTGTCCCTAACCCCACCAAAATCACAAGTCTAAACTGATTCAAGTCTTGTGTTTTAACTGCACTAGATCATTTAAGAGAGGTAGGAAGAGAGAAGAGGCCCTACAAGCAGAAATCAACTTTGAGGAAAAACATTATCTGTATGTGTACAGGTTAAGTTCTGTTGTTTTGAGGTATTAGTAAATCACAGCCCAGGAGGAGCATATATGTGGGCTATAGAGCATGGATATATTTTCAAAACAAGCGGGGAATCTGCTTCCGAATCCTTTCTGTGCTGTCCAATGACCTTTGGGGTATTTTCAGGGCTCAGCAATTCCTGTCTGTGTTCTGCCACTGTTTGCACCTCCTTTGTTGTTAAGTCTTGTAAGTTTTGCGTCTGTGCATTTATTTGATAAGATTCCTTGAGCCAGCCCTTTAGTTTCTTCCAGCTGCCCAAAAACATCCCCAAAAACATCCAGCAGATGCTCTGGCTTCATTCTTTAACACATATCCCAGATACTTCTGTCTTCTTTTTTGGATAGCTGTGGAGAGAGAAGTTATCAGACACTCTACTAAACTTAAGCATTTGTTGTCAGTTAATTCAAATTGATTGAATAGCCAGTATTTTCCAGAAGTATTTGTTTTTGAAGGATATTTACATGTCATTTTGTCCCTCTGTTGGGTTTCTTTATCTTGTGTTCATATGAGAGATTAATGTTTGCAGTTCAGTTTGTAGATAATGGTCAAATTAGGAATCACTATGAATTCATCTGTCTGTTTGTGACTTTATTACATTATTTCCTCTGGTCATTTCCAGTGGCTTCCATTCTAACTTCCAGAGTACAGGGATAACTAACTGATCTTTTGTATCCCTTTGTCTCCTAATGAAGTACTTAACTGAGACAGTAAGACACCATAGTTCCTGGCATTGCCTTCATGGTGTTACACTTTGGGGGGAGGGGATGAGAGGGTGGGAGGCACCAATTTGACTCTTTACTTAGGATTGTGGGTTGGTGGGGTTTCTTCCATTTTTCTGAATTTTTAATTTTTTTTTTTTCTGAGATGCTAGGAGGTATATTTGCCATGAACCAGGGGCACTGAGTGTGATAAATAAGCTTCGGGAACATATTTCTGCTGCATTAACTTTGCTGCCTTTACAATGGTCTGCCTGTCAGTACCCCATCACTTTGCAGTTGTATGTAGCTTCTCTGGGTGTTTCAAGCAGGCAAATCAAAGCTCCCTGGCATGTTTAAGTCTCCGAGCGGTATCTGCAGTGCTCTTGTATAACGATCACTTTCCTTCAGTGTTTGGCGAATGGTGCATGTAACTGCAAATGGGAATGTCATTCCGTACATGTGCAGTAGCAGCTGGAGCATGCCACAGCTTTACAGAGGTAAGGCAGCCTGGCACACACCCAGGGGGAAAAAGTTTCAAATCCAAGTGCATTTTGAGGTTATTAACGTGTCACTGGCAGCACTATAGTTAGAGGGGGCCATTTAATTAACATTAATTGCTCACAGCTCATCGTGTGGCTCATGAAGGATTTACTGAAAAGCACCTCATAAGATACAAGCAGCTTTGAGGGAAGTGCATCTTCTCTCATGTACTCACAGTCCATATATGTATATTTTTCCATGTGTGAGGCAGTGGTATCAATATTATTTTTAATTGCATAATATCTGTGGAATGTTTAAGGTATTTTAAGTACAAGGCGTGGCAGAAGAAGGGAGAGTCGTGGACAGAAGCCGGCTCCAGTTGCATTGTGTGTTAGTGTTGTGGGGTTATTTATCTATTTAATAGCAGGAGAGTAGAATATCCTTTGCAGAAAGAGAGCGCAGATTTATCAAGTCTCTTATCTCTGCCTTTCTTCACCCTCCCTTCTCCTTTGTTCATATGCTCCTTTCAGCTCTTTTTTGTATGGGTGGTTTTATTCTCTGATACAGACTGCATTTTTTCACTTCTTACAGCTTGTTGGTTACAAAGAGGAAGAACTGACAGGTTTGAAATAAAGGTAATGATAGGTAATGGTTCATATAACTCTGCCAGTGCAATCAGAGAAAAGCACTCAAAGCACTTTCATATGATAGCACCAGCACAAAATAAAGTTATCAGGTTAAGATGAAGAAGGAAATTAATGGTGTAAGGGAAGAACTTTGCTGGTTTATTACAAGGACTAATGATATTTTAGGATTAGAAATGTGCTTTGTAATATTTATTGATATCTTAATCCCGCCTGTCTGTTCTTTACAGCCTTTCTGCTGTTTTCCTGGTATTATTCCCATTCTGTAACTTCTAAGTTTTGGACTTGAATTGTGTTCCAATTGTGTGAACCTCTGAAAAGGTCTGATGGGACAAACAGGATTGATCTTTCTTTTAATTGCAGATTTTGCCTTTTAATAGGGTGAAAAATAACTAACAGTGGACGGTAGTTACAAAAAAAAAACACCCCTGTTCTTTCACATCTCCATGTCATCTTTTCCAGTGAAAATGGTCCATGACTGAGTGTACTTTTACTCATAACTTTCACTGTCCTAAAATGTCAGTGGTCATATGTAATAACATCCTTTAAATGTAGCAGTGCCTATTTGTCAGTGTTGCACAAATCTTTCTTTTTAGCTTAGCCTTTTGTCTTCACATTTGTATTATATTCATTCTTAAGAGGACCAGTTTGTACCAGAACTGACAAGCCTGCAACGCATCCCAGATCTATTGCTGTCATTGTTGTGGTTTTTTTTTGTTTGTTTGTTTGTTTGTTTGTTTGTTTGTTTGTTTTTTGGAGTGCTTAGTGCTTAGAACCAAGGTTTTATTTCTAGATGAATTATTTTTGTGCCACGGTGATCCATGATGTAGATAACTAGTGCAGCTGGTTGTGAATTTTCCAAATTTTAACAAAAATCGCATTTCCAGTCTTTGAAAAATGCATTTGTGTTAGGAAAGGGGCCTTTTCTTTAAAACAGAATTGGGAAATTCTCTCTGGAACAGCTAATAGTGTCACCATTAGGACTGTGTTTAGTCCTTGGTCTGCTTAGTTTAGATGAGACATTTGCATTTTTGATGTCATGCACAAAACCCAATCACTCCGATGGGGATTCTGAGAAGTCTCCCTAAGTTGCTTCTTCATTGAGACATTGTCTATTAATCAGGGTGGTTAGTGTTTCTCACTTCATCTATGCTTGTTTTCTTTTGTGGATTTAAAATTTAAAAGGCCTTCATTATATCCTAGTACACTTTTGATCTTCAGAGAACTTTACTGACTTTGGATTTGATACCATGTGATGTCAAACACATCATGTAAGATGATGAATGCTTGTACCTGCACTTACGCAGGTTGTCATATGTTGTCTGTCTCTGAATGGTTTAAATTTCCTGCCCAAAATAATGCTTTTTTTCTTAATCATTATGCTATGTGATTGTTCCATTTAGCATGTATTCCCAGAGCAATTTGTCTGCACTGCACTGCATTTGCCATCTGCTGGCCTAATTACCCAAATGATCCAAATCCATTGGAATCTGATTGTATTACTCTTCATTATTTGCTTTGACTCTAACTTTAGTATGATTTGAAAATCTGGAGATCTTACCATGATTACTATTCTGTAAACCAGTGGCAGAGGTGATGATCTGACTGATATTCATAAGTATATGTAACCCTTCCCTTTGAAGTTTTAAAGGTAAATTTTACCCTCAGACTATGTTTGGTCACCAAGTATTTGATCTTCAAAGAGCTGTACAGTTAAGTTTGATCCTGCAAGGCACTACTGCATATTGCAAGGTGCTGAATGTATTCCACTTACATTGATGCTGTCTAGATTATATGAAGCACATAAACTGATTCAGTTTCATAGTACTTTGTGTGAATAGTGGATATTTCCCTTTGGGGACACTGAGGCAGCAAGATGTGACACGTCACAGGATGTCATAGAAAGCAGATAGAAAAACACATAGATCTTGTGTCTAGGACTTGATTTATTGGTCAAAATCATGTCGTAGTATTAGCCATAAAATCTTGTAACAGTGTTTGCTTTCTGACTTGTCAATATTCATAGGAAAGGCACATGCCAACTATTTGTTCAAGGAATATAAATGTCAAGTAGGTTAACTTCCCTATTGATGAATGTGTAATTTCATCCATAGGTCATTATTGATTTGATTTTTGGAAATTAATTTTGTGATGGGCCTAACTGCATTTGGCAGTTTTGCAAGTTAAATTAACTAAAGACACCTTATATAGCATTAAGATACCTCAGAGGTTAAGTAATTAATATTCTAATATGCCCAGAATATTTGCTGCCAATCAAAACCTGTGCTTATGCCCCCAAAAACCACAAACCAAACTGTCAACCCCATAATTTGCAAACTGAATTTAGGCTCTTCTAAAAAGTTAAAGCCTATATATGTCTTCAACTTATTTTTGGAATTTTTCAGTTCTGTTTTTACAGTAGTTAGTGTGGAATCTGAATATTGCACTCATAAGAAGCCTTTTTGGCTTGTCGTGTGCTCTGCATGGAATTTGCTTTTCAGCCTGGCACTTCACTGTGGAAAATAGTCACCTCCCTACTTATGTTAGAATTGCTGCTTCGTATAGATGTAGCCTATGCAGATTCCCTGGGGATTGTAAGCTTGTCTGCCAAAATGTTCTTTTCTGGTAAACTGATTAAATTTAGATTTTTTTCAGTTAACTTATCCTGTTTAAAAAAAACTTCTAATAAAAAAAAAAAAATCACACTGCAACTGAATGATAGTATTCAATGTAGTAGTCTCAGTGCCATAGTGACTGACTGCATGAAGTTTCCCCTACCATTTCTTCATGGGTTTTCTTGCATATAGTGTGTGTATGTGTTTGAGAAGGTGTGTGACTGAGTATGTGAATACGTGTCGCCATATGTGCACGCTGTTCAGAACTGGTGTGTATATCTAGGTGTATGTGTATCGTGATGGCATGAACTGTGGAAATGAGCTTTAGGTCTAGTCCAAGGTAGCACAAAATAAATGTCAGACTTCATGATAACATCTCTGATAAGCGTGTTGCTTTTCTTTTGTGATAACGGTGTCTTTGGTGAGATGTTTCTATCATTAATGCTAACTACCTGCTAGTTAAAAAGAAAAAAAAAAAAAAAAAAAAGACTGCTTTCTTTGACTTTTTTTTTTTTTTTAATCCACTTATTTATATCATGTGGAAAGGAAAGCACATTTATCATGATTGTATCTTTGAAAACGTTTGAGAAAGAAGAGTAGCTGTAAATCGCAGGTGAGGCTCAGCTGAAATTGAGTTCATGTGTCTGACTAGAATAACTCTCACAGACGTATCCCCCACAGCTCTGGTGTTCACTCTACACTGGTACTGCCCATTTTTGGACAGGAGCTTACTGATGGAGGGAATTCCCTTGGCAAAATGTATTCCATCCCCTGGAGTAATAAATCATGGATTTGCAGGACAGGCATTGTCACATAGACCTAAATATAGCTTTTGGCTTTTAAATGTTGTCTGGGCGGTTGGAGGAGGTTGAATGATGCCTGGCATTTTGTGCTGTCACGTTAGCTGTTCACTTTTTTCTTTTACTTACCATGAAAAACACAATTTAAAATCTCTACTGAGTGTATTGCAATTTTTCACGTGATGGCGCTGTCAAGTTGAACAGCAGAAAAGTTAACTCTTCTTACCAGGTGTTAGCTTCAAAAGTATGTCTTGGGGTTTTTGCAGACATTAAACAAGACGTCCAAACAAGTCCCTTTTTTCTTATGTAAACAGAAGGCAGTAATGTGCAGTAAAAGTGCCTGACATTCCTGTTAATACACCAAGTTTTTGAAGTTTTAGCACTTTAGTCATGTTGGGTTTCTCATGCTTATTAGCAATGCATATTGGAAGTGGATTCTGGCTTCTGTGTTCATTGACAGATGAAGAAAGTATTTTCAGTCCCAAATCCAGTGAGCCCTTACTTCACGATTCCACTGTGTACTGAAATATAGGGCAACATTTGTCTATGGGAGATCTAGGGATTAAGGCTCATAGTTTGGATATATAAAAGAGTACTTTGTAGTTTCTGGGGTGACCTGTAGGGACATGATTGCAGTTTTATGGGACAAAGAATGAGAACACAGCCTAGATCAGGCTGCATGGGTGCTTTTCAATTAACTTTAAGAGCTAAAAGGGCTTAATTAAATAAATACTTCAACTTTATTTGAAACTTGAGCATATTCAAATATGATAATTTTTAAAAAAATAAATGGAAGTTTGCAGAGTGAAGCACTCACCAAATCTTCTCCTCCTCATTTTCTAAAATTCAGTAATCTGATATACATCAGCAAATAATAAAATGAAAAAGGGGTTGTGACAAATAGAATTTACATTGTTTTCTTCATTCCTGGATATGAGTCATTGAGAAGACAAATGGCCTTTATTAGATTGAAGTTTAACTTAATATTCCACCAAATGAACATTTTTGTCATGTTTTATCTATTGATATACAGTAGATTGAAGAACTCGAACTGATTTTTTAAATTTTTCTATTTTTTTCAATAAAGCAATTTTACATATAGCTAGTCATTACAGAGCATCAAGTCTTCTTTCATTCATTGTTTGGGGTTGTGCTGTTTTTCTAAATCCTTCCTGCTGCATAGAATTAAAATAAAGAAGACATTAAATGTATAGGAGCTTATTTCCAGAACCATTTTCCCCATAAATAATAATGTTCCTGTTAAACAGTGTTTGTTATGAATGCCAGCACTGATGCATCGTAAGTTTTGTTACAATCTTATATTTCATTTAACTGCTCGAGGACAAATGACTAGTCACCCAAATAAGCCTCATTACAGTTATATATAAAAAAAATAAAAAAGAGGGGGGCTAGGAAATGACATGTGGTATTCTAACAGTGGTGTGTGACAGGCAGTTTCAGGTGCTGTATATAATGAGGTGAACTGGGGACACTACATGTTTGTATATCTGGTGGACTAAGTAGTAGGACTTAG
The DNA here is from genome assembly GCA_024605025.1 of Megaceryle maxima. Lineage (NCBI taxonomy): Eukaryota > Metazoa > Chordata > Aves > Coraciiformes > Cerylidae > Megaceryle > Megaceryle maxima. Next base: position 51,642 of record JANHGN010002769.1, read on the forward strand.
TTTACAAGACGTTCAGCATCTGCATCTTTGAGTGATGCTGGTTATGGAGAGGTGAAATTTTTATTGTTTTCCAGATGGGAACTGAAAGCAATGACTGTTTCACAGGAGTGGCTCCCACCCCTTTTAAAATGCATTCTTTTTTTCTTGTCTCTTAACCGTAACATTTTTAAGTCTTTAAAGAGTAATTAAATGCTGTATGTATTTGAGCCACTGGCTCTAGGCAAATTAAAGCTGACATTTCAGAAAGAGGACAAGGCATTATAAACTCCTGACTTTTTTTACTGCCCATAGCTATTGTAGCTGAGGTCATGTAGCCAGTCAAGCAGTAAGTGCACATCACAATTGAGGCTAACAGACAAACAAAGCAAACAGACAAAGCAGTTGATAAGAGACATCCACTGAAGTAAAGAATAATTCTTTTCAAGGCTCCGCCACAATTTCATTAAGGAAGTAAACACTGTTGTTCATTATTTTAAACTTTTTCTTTCCTCAAGAATTGCTTTTACAAAGAATTCTGCCTTTTCATCATCTCACTAACATCACTACCAAAAATGTTCAGATACAGTCAATGGAGGTTGTACCTATAATTTTTCCTTCCTTGATCAAAAGGCAAACAATGACATGGGCATATTATGACTCCCTCTGAGCTTAAAGCACAGGTCTCAGTGTCTTGTACAGGAGTTGTTTTATTAAAGAAATATATTTGTCTTGATGACATGCACTTCCTTCTGCCAAAGCAAGATAATTCTTCTCAGAAAAGGGGTCAAACATGCACTTGCAGCCCAGAAGGCCAACCCTATCCTAGGCTGTATCAAAAGAAGCATGTCCTGCAAGTTGAGGGAAGTGATTCTTCCCCTCTGCTCCACTCTGGTGAGAACCCATCCGGAGTCCTGTGTCCAGCTCTGGAGTTCTCAGCACAAGAGGGACATCGACCTGTTGGAGCAGGTCCAGAGAGGAGGGCCACAAAAACGATCAGAAGGCTGGAGCACCCCTCCCATGAAGAGAACTCTGAGATCAGAGTTGTTTAGCCCAAAGAAAGGAAGGCTCCAGGGAGGTCTTACTGCAGCCTTTCAGTGTTTAAAGGGAGCCTATCAGAAAGCTGAGGACAATCTTTTTATGAGGACATAGAGTGCTAGAACAAGATGTAATGCCTTTAAACTGAAAGGGGGTAGATTCAGACTAGATGCAAGGACTACATTTTTCATGATGAGGGTGATGAAAGACTGGAACACTGCCCAGAGACTTGGTAGATGCCTCATTCCTGGAAACATTCAAGGTCAGGCTGGCTGCAGCTCTGAGCAACCTGATCTAGTAGAAGATGTCCCTGCCCAGTGCAAGGGATTTGGACTAGATGACCTTTAAAGGTCCTTTCCAACCCAAAATGACCTGTGATTCTATGATTAAGCAAATTGTGGAGTCTAAGTGTAATAGTCAGGCAATTCCTGGTTTGAAAAAGAGACAAGAGAGGGATCTTCAGAAATCAACAGCAGTGAGTCAGAGAAGGAGGTAAACATCGAAATCTCCAAGACTGCAATTACTAAGCTTGTTTCAGAAGTCAGGCATGATGTGCTAATGCTGAGGAACTCCAGCAGGACCTTATGAAGCTCTGGGGTGGGCAGAAGGGGAAGGTGGCAGATCAAGCTTCAGAACAGGTAAAAGGGATGTTATGCATCTAAGTAAAAATAATCTAAACCATACCCACACAACGCCAAGCTCGGGACGAGGAATTGTAACACAAGAGGGATATCTCAGAATCAGTTGAGAGATTTCTGAATTTGCCAGCTGAATGTGCAGTAGCAGTAGCCAAAAGAACCAACAAAACAGAGAGCATTATAAGAAGACAGGGTGCAAAATCTTGGCACTGTATGAAGCCCTGGTATTTTACAGAGCAGACAGTGAACTTGTGAAACATGCTGTAAGGAGCTTTTAGAAGTAGACAGTTTCAGCAAGTTTGAAAGGTCTTAGATTAAATCACATACAACAGGTCAATAAATAGATACTAAAGGATTAGGCAAAGGTGTATCCTTTAGCATCTCGAATGCAACGCTTTCTGAGACCGGGGAGTATTAGAGGAACAGATTGCAGGCATTGTCAGGCTTCCTTGTATTGTCTAACTAGCATCCCCTAACGTCACTCTTAGGGACAGGATCCTGGGCTATATGGTCCGATGCAGCAAGGCAAAGGCAAATGAGGCCGCTAGAACAAGTTGGGAACTGAACAGACATGCCACTGAGAGGTGGAAAGGAGGAATACTGGGAAGAACAAATGTTGTGGTGGGTGTGCTGGTGGAGAATGACACAGGACTGTTTTGTGAGTTTGGAGGGTGGAATGAGAGGAAGAAGAGGTGGGCCAAAGATGGGAATGTGTGGAGTGGAAAAATGCTGGTAGCAAATTTACCTTCCTCAAAAAGCTGTGCATAGTGAGTAATGCTAATTGTCCCTCTGACATATGGAATGGGTCCAATGAGGTCCAAACTGAGAGAAAGAACAAAGATGCCATGTGATAAATCTCTAAGCTAATATACAATTTTTGGTACATGGGCATGATAATACTTTGATTTGCCTACAAATGAAAAAAAGTAATTTTTAAAGTTGGATTGTTACTGCTAAGATATTAGGACTTGTAAATTATTCAGACAGCTTCTATAGCTTAAAATGTACATTTTGTAAGCTGCAGTAACTGTGCCATCTGACTGTGATACAAAGGTGAGGAAATGCATTGGAGGCTTAAGCTTCTGTATAAGTAATCTAAAAGCTACCATGGCTGAACATTTGTGAGAAACCTACAAAATGCTACTAAGTGAAGAAAAAACAAACCACAAAACAAACAGTAGTTTGATGAGCTTGCTAGAGCTGACTTTTCTATATCTGGTGAGGGAATATGTGTGGGAACTATTATAGCATTCAGAAAGCAGGATCCATGAGGGAAAGGATGAGATTCTTCAGAAGCATATGGTGTAACAGGTAAATAGTCTCTTATCTGGGCTTCAGGCAGGAATACTCCTAACCTCCTAGATCTTCTAATACCACTTGCCTGTCCTAGAGCACACCTGCTGTGTTACAGATCCCAGGTTAAGTGATGTTAGTACCACAGCACAAGTAAATGTTAATGATAGCATTGCCAGCCCCCCACATTCAAAGGCAGGACATTTACTGGCTCGGTGCTTAAGTTATGTATGCTAACAATATATATATATAAAAAAAACCCTCTCCATTTTCCAATTGCCAATTTCTCCTGAGTTAGCTTGTGTCTTTCTCTGTTAGCTTGTCTTACTGACTTTCTCAGGTTCACGCTGTGAAGTGCTTTTGATGCTTATTATAGGAGCCCTCTCTGGACTGCGTAACTAAGCGATAGGAGAGACATTCATATGACATGCTGCCTTGCCATACGCATCTTGCAGCTTCGTTCACGTTCTGAAGTTGTAATTCTCTTTTCGCACCTCTGTTTACTAACATATTTTCACAGTCCTCCCTCAATTTAACTGGTCCTCCTTGATCTTGTATGTTCCTTTTACTATTGCAAATTGCATGTGCAACTACAGGTCATTGCTTCTCTCAGAGCCCCGGGAGAGAGAGAAGCGAGATCCCCAGAGCACTGTATATTTTCTGTGGGTCGGAGCTATTCTCAGTCCTTGTGAAAATAGTGTGAGCAGCTCCCCAGTCAACCCTGCCTTGACTGGACACACAGAAAAGGGAGCATCTTCACCCTGTCAGCAGCTCTGGCTGATTGCTTCCTGAGGAAGAGCAGCCATCAGAAAAAGAATCTGTGCTCTAGGTAACAGGAGGACTCCTGTGGGCACCCCGGGCTGTGGGTACAGTTCAGTTGCTATCCACTGGTTGAAGCCAGCAGCTCTGCAGCCGATGTCTTTCTGGCCCACCTGCACAAATAAAGTGTGAGAGTTCATGGCAGAATCTGTTGCCAGATAGATTCAGCAGAACAATTAAAGGTCTCTGACTCCTGAAGTTTTTATGGTGAAAAGCAAGTGAGGAAATCTTGTGTCTTGGAAATCTTGTGAAGATCAGACAAAAAGAATACTAAAAAAACTACAATCTACACAAGATGTTTTCTGTTAGAGCATTAAAGTTAAGAGAGCCTGCAGTTGATTTGTCTTCTGAGTCATATCAGAGCTCCTCATAGTCAAGACAGTATGTTCTTAGATGTTTCAGTCTTAGTTGTCTGCTCAGCATTAGCACTGGGGATGAAGTTTGTTCTGAGGTCTTGGGCTAGATCTGCAAAATATGCTGGAGAATTTTGAAGTTTGCTCTCAGATTCTCGAGACTGCCTGAAATAGTGCTGGAGAAGATCTAGAACATGATTGAGCTTTAGACACGTCTCCAGTATCAAATGCAGTATGCCATGACATATCGGCTATGGGATGCCTTGAGAGAGGAAGTCTTGTCTTTTATTAGTTCCCAAACTCCTGAGTGTTGTAGCAACAAGGAACTGTTGAGCAAAGTAGCTGTTATTATTCTAACCACTAGTATTGTTGAGCTGAGATTTGGTTGAATCTAGGTGGTGCAGTGGCTGAAGTCCTAAAACTGTCCTGCACATCTGCCAATATTTCTGTACGAGTATCTTTGTTGGGGTTAGTACTGCAGTGGGAGACTAAAAAATGAAATGCTAAGGTATTAGATTACAAATAATGCTACAAACTAAGGTTATGCATGAAAAAAAAAAAATAGAACGTTCTCTACCTGTGCCTTGTGTATGAGATGCTAATAAATGCAAATGGATTCTATTTCAAAAATAAATCAAATAAAAATTCTGTTTTTACTCTGAGACAGTATTTTTCAGCCCTATTTTGAGGAAGCCTCCGAGATTTAAATGTTCTTATTTCGCCTTTATCTAGATTCCTGAACATGCCATGGGAAAAGATGGCGGTGGCCTGTGCATTTCTTCTGTACAGTGTGGGGCCCAGACGCTCTTTTTGGAGCAGGAGAAGGAATAGGAAAAAACTCCTGTAAGGGCAAAGACAGAGTTGCTAAAAGTAGGAAGTTGTGTATGGGAGATTCCCCCCCCCCCCCTTGCCCTTTTTTAACTGCTAATAGTAGATTATGTGGGTGTACACCTGCTGACAGCCACATATAAACAGTGCTACAGAATCCCGCTATCCCTGCTGCAAATTTTGGGCCTGTTGTGCTGTAATTTCAGAGCTTCTGGTTTTGTCTATCCAATTATAGACCTTATTTTGGTGTTGAAATTTCAGCAGGTGGCTATAGTAGTCACAGACCTAGATAATTTTTATATATGGAAACATAAAAGCAAGTGTCAGAGACAGAGCTTGGTTGTAAACTGATCTTGATTTAGACCTTTTTTTCCTATTAAAAAATGTACACAAATCCTTATAGATTTGGACCCCTCTGAACAGAAAAGCTAAAATGATATGCAAAGTATCTTTGCTTCACACATTGCAGATATGTAAGAAATAATAAACAAGACCTAATTGTGTTCTAAGTGTACATAATCTCATGAACTCTTCTCCACTGAAGTCATAATTAACCGTCTGCATGCACAGAGATGCACAATAATGTTTCCTGGCAGCACTTACCATCAAGGACTTGGCATTAGTTTAGAACAGTTTACATAGAACTGGTTAGAAATTGTAATTTTCGTCAAACAGTACAGTATTTTTGTCTGTTCTGCTTAAAAACCACAGTCATTTTCTAGCTTAAGATGTAGTGACAAGTGTAAAAGCTTTTTTTCATTTAACAACATATTGAAACATCAGTGCTACTGGTTACCGAGGAAAATCAGTCCTAACAAGTAAAAAAAAAAAAAAAAAAAAAAAAAGATGTAATTGTCATGTCCATAACCTGGGATTTTTGGACAGTACATTTGAAAGCTATATAATTTAAATAGTTATCTTTTTTTCTCCCTCAGCCCTACTCCTATTGGAAGGGAAAATGCTATTCAGTTTTGCGTTGCATCCTATTTTAGCTAACTAGTCAAGGGGAATTAATAGAAAGAAATCATTAAATTTTCCAATGCCACATGCTAATTTAGAAACAGAACAAAAATTAAAACATTTTTGTAACTAGTTCAAAGGTAATCTCTCTAGTGATCATGTAAAGTTTAAGCTTTAGCATGAGTACGCTCATGAAATGCCTTCAGATATCAGCCCACATTACAATCTGCTATTTTGTTTTGAATGAATGTGTCGTGACTAGAAGTTTAAGTGGTAACTACAGATAAGATTGAATGCAGCACTTTAATGATATCCCTTTTCAAGTTAGCTGCTGGAAATATTTTCATTTAATTTGCTGAAGTCCACTGAGAATATAATTTTATTTTGCTTTACATAACATTAGCAAACTTGTGATGTTCAAAAGCCATTGCCAAAATCTTAATTGAAACAGGCATTTATTTTTTTTCTTTTTTCTTTTTTTCTTTTTTTTTTTTTTTACAGTCTTAAGCATGCTGCTAGGAAAAGTAGCATCCTATCTGATATAATTTTATCTTTGATCTTTAAATAGTGAGATCAAATTCAGTCGCAATATTTTGCATGTGTTTCAATTGTGTATTTAGTTTTCTGTGCTGTTCTTCTAGTACATTGTACCGTAACACCATTCTTTTAGAAGGGTGTCCTTGCTAGGTTTTGTCTTGGAGAATTCTTTCTCATTTTTCATAGTAGGCAGTGTTTTGTTCATTATCAAAAACGTTAGTGACTCTGATTTGGAATACTGTGTTTGTGTTAGTGGTGGTAACATCAATTCAGCTCAAGTATTTTAACCTTTATGAAGTGCATGTCTAGCTTCTGGTCTGTAGGAGTGCAAATGTCTTCTGCAGTGGAATTGGCATGGTTTCACCACGCAGAAATGGGATGTGTGGGAGGACAGGAACTGAAAGTTAAAATCCAAAGATAGCAGAAGGAGGATATACATGCCTTTTGTTAGTAAGAACACAACTCTGAAATAGCATCTTTACGATCCTGTAAAGGACTGGAGGAAAGCAGTGCATGGAGATGGGAGGTGCTGGTTAGGGCAGGTGGCATCGCATTTCTTCTACTCCTTTCTCTGCCATCCTCTGGGATAGATGTAAGGTACAAAGAGACTTGGGTTTGCTCTGCTCATTCTCAGAGCTGGCCATACGTGAGCTTGGTCTGGTGTTAATGTGCCCTGTCTCTCAAGCAGCCTTTAGAGGATGTTGTGGAAGAGCTTACATGGATCTATACGTGTTCTTGTAAACAGGTCCAAAAAGGGAACCTGAAACTCTGTATTTTCTCCATGAACAGAGCTACCTGTGTGTGCTGGAGCTGGGAAGGGAACGTGAAGCTGTGAGACAGATTTTATAATTTCCATTCTTAATATAGAAATGCCACTACAACTGAAATTAGTGCTAAGAATTTTTGTGTGCCTTTTTCAGATCAAACCTTTTAAAGAAAGCTATCTTAAATCTAAGTAGATGATACATTGCTCTGAGCCCATAAAACAGTGGTGTATCATAAATTCTACTTAATTTGATCCTTTATACTTTACTCCAAAGTATTTTTGAAATGAGGGAGAAGGATCCCCTAATTTGCAGTCCTTACTAGGACAGCTTCTTTGGGCTGTTGCTTACAAATAATCCAAGCAGCAGTTGACATATGAATCTAGTTGGCAAGGATGCCAGTGTAACTATTTCTTGTCCGGGATGCTAAGGAAGATGGTGAAACATTTTCTTAGCAGCCAGCTTTTCAAAGTTATTTGCCTTATGGTCACATTCAAATAACTTTAAAAGTAAAGCAACAAAGTTTGAAGACAACTAATTATTTAATATCTAGATAGGATTTGATTATATATTGATTATATATTATTAGTATCGTTATTTGCCTTCAGTATTCTAGAGACTGGACACAGCTTTCTGAGGAATTATTCAAATGTGGGTTCCAGATATGTTTTAAAAATATGACAAGAAGATGTTTTTTGAATTAATATGACCCTTCTCTCCTGTCTGCTCTTGTTCCTACCCTGTTACAGATTTCTTGAAGTATTCAAGGCATTTCACACTGAATGCTGACCATTGCCTGATGATAAATTGCAGAGACTTTGTGAACCCGTATGAGCAGGAGTCTGAATTTGGAGTAATGAAACTCTGACCTTTGATGAGAAGCAATGCTCATGCTGCTTGCACGCTTGTGTACATTACTTTCTACATGAAATTCTTAGCGTTAGCTCTTTGAGGAAGTGAGTGGCCTCAGAAACAACAACAAAAAACTTCAGTAAAAAAGCCAACTTGTTTATTAGGTTTGAGTTACACTCTTTCACCTTTATGCTATATCCTAAAAGGGGCATTAAAATTTAGGTGCTCTTAACTCATGCCTACTAGAGCTTCTCTGAGCAAGTTTTTATCAGTTGAGATCTTAATCTGCTAAGCTGGCTACCTATCTTCTTGCTTTCAGGTGGAGCTTGGTGACGTGTCCCGGTTTATTAATGAGATGACAGTCTTCAGTTTAGTATTTTTGCAGGGGTCTGAGGTTGTGTGATACTACATTGCCTACCTGACTGCCCACTGGGCAAGGGAAGTCATTCATCCAAGCTACTTAAGAAGGCCAACACTGTTCTTTGACTTTCTTTGCTGAAACTTCCAGAACTTCTGCCAGACTAGAGAAAGAACAGTTTAGTAAGCCTTAAAATTTGAGTTCTCCTCTCCTTCCTGGTCACTCCTAGTCACATCCTTCCTGGGTAAAAACCAGGACTGTTCCTCAGATCCTTGCTCATTTCCAGACTTTTCTTTCAGACATTTGACAGTAACCTCTGAAAAACGAAGTAGCTTGATGAAGTTTCTTTCCCCCATGAAAACCCCAGAAGAGTTAAATACCCCATGAAATTCCTTTTTGCCAGACTTAAAATAGTAAGATGTGTGAAAACTGTATGGAAAACCTTTATGGGGCAGAACACAAGGGGGAAGCATGAGTTCACACCAGGAGCAGCAAAAGGCAGGGGAAGTGGCAGTGTGGATACTGCCTGGCTGTTTGAAGTGAAGATGTTATCTGAGGATACAAAACTTTATCCATATGAGCGCGGAATTCGTATGGGTTTGGTGTAAGCATACATAACCATTGAACTGGGACTAACACGTGTATTGCATTATGACAGAGAGGCTTCAATTAAGATTTTTTTGGGGGGGGGGGAAACTATGACTGGATGTATACACTTCATAGAAACACATATGCTGTCATCTGTGTTGGGTTTCATGTCGAGAGGGCTGCAATGAGTGTCAAAAGTTGCATTACTTGCTTTATAGTTGTCCAGTTCTGGGCCCCCCCAGTTGTCCAGTTCTGGACAACTCAATCAATGTTTATAAATATAATCAATGTTTATGAATATATAAAGGGTGAGTGCCAGGAGGATGGAGCAAGGCTTTTCTTGGTGATGCCCAATGATAGGACAAGGGGCAATGGGTGGAAGCTGAGGCACAGGAAGTTTTGCATAAACATAAGGAGAAATTTTGTCACTGTGAGGGTGACAGACACTGGCACAGGCTGCCCAGAGGGGTTGTGGAGTCTTCCTCTCTGGAGATACTCAAAACCCATCTGGACGCGTTCCTGTGTGATCTGGTCTAGGGGATCCTGCTCTGGCAGGGGGGTTGGACTAGATGATCTCTCGAGGTCCTTTCCAGCCCTTGACATTCTGTGATTTATTCTGTAATTCTGTGAAGGTTTCAGTACCATGGTTGTTATACCTGCTGTGGATGAGGAGAGGGCATTAAAAAAGTAACTTCAGATAAATCAGTAAAAGATATTTTTAAAGGCTTTTTATTTTGTAACAATCTTGTAATTTTTGGAGAGAGTATAGCTTGTGCTCTGCTAAGGCAGGAAAACCTCATCATTTACATGTTATGAGTTCAGTACAGAGATGAGCCTTTTCCAGCCTGAGATGCCATCACTCGGCACAGAGTAGCAAGAGGTAGCTGCCTACGCTGGAAAGGTGGAAACAGTGAGACAGGCCTTTCATCACAGATTGGAGGTGGCACGTTGGTGAATTTTGTGAGTTCCCCAGTACGTTGCATACTGAATGTCAAGAAGAGCTCATCATATTGATAGTACAGACTTATGAAAAGAGTATCTCCTCTAAGGATAAACTATCTAAACCAAATAGATTTACACTACTGTGATCCTCTTCCGTCTGACAAACCCTTTTTTGAAGAAATGGGCTTTGATCAGTGAAGTCCTTTATATATAATGTATATAGTTCTATTTCTAGCTGTGCTATTTTCCAGAAGTATTTACTCAAGAACTACACCATACAATACAGGTTTGGGCTTTAAAATTATGAATGTCCCTATTTTTAATTGTAGAACTGTGATTCATTTTATTAAGCTATGATATCTTTGCTAACTGATACTCGAGTGCCTATTCAGGTTTCTCAAGAATATCTTGTTTGCTGCATAGGAAATTGAACTCTGTCTTTCTATTGAGCACACGCAATCAAATATCTGACTGGGTTGACATTTTACCCTGCTTGTACAGCATGGTCTCTGCTGCAACTCTAGGTGAGACATTCTCCACTCAGGTAGTATATCTTTGGGTTAAGCTAGGTACATGGGGGCAGGAGTAGAAGCAGCACTTATCTTGCAAAATACGCTATTGAGCTGTATTGATTTCTCATTTAGCTGTATTGGGTGTTCAGCCTGGAAATACAGCTAGGTTTCTAGTTGCTCATGAGAAGGCTGATTAGTATTATGTTATCTAATGGATGCATATAGGCACCAAGGGCTTATGCATCTTTTATGCACTCTCAACAAACCAGAAAAGATGTCTATATGAAATAATGAACTGCCCAGCAAGTTAATCATGGAGCTTATAGGCTGTATGGTTATTTTTTAGTTTTTTGGAAGGCAAACATAAACAGTGGATTAGTAGTTAGATTATTTATCTGTGTTTTAAACTAGCTGTGTACTTTGAGATTCTGCAGTGTAATATGAGACAGAAGAAAGGTACAATTTGGAAACCTGATGAAAGAGGTTAAGTGTGCGTGGCCAGAACCTTCAGCTCCACTTGATTTGGTTTCTGATTCAGCTTGTCATTATATGAGCACCCAGGGGTTCCAGGTTTCTGCTGAGGATTTTCTGCCTTTCATGTAGCCTTTCCAAATACTTCTTGAAGGCAATGTTGGCACATCTTCTTAGGAACTCTCTATTATACTAGCTGCTCTGGCTGTCAGACTGGGTGTGGGGTGCTTGTCGCCATTTCAAATGATGTAGATACCAGTGGTGTGTGTGTGGCAACTACTTTTAAGAAAGGTCAGACAGCTAGTGATGAGTTCAAGCTAGTTCAAGCATTTTTTTGTAAATCAAACCAACAATTACAGTTCTGGATCATAGGAGGTCAAAGTGATTTGTTCTGGGTGCCCAAGTAAAGTGCTCTCAGAAAGAGACTGATGCAACATTCATGTTTCTCCCTGAAATCCATGGAGAATATCTTCTATTCCATCTTCTGTATTTTTCTTTATGTGGTTCCTTTGATCCTTGTGGCAGAGAGTGTTCCTGATTTTCAAAGTTCATGTCCAGTTGTGTATGTGCATGTGTGGGAAGAAGGGAATGTTTCATTTGCTGCCAAGGTATGCTTTTATGAGTGGGAGAGTTTCATTCCGTTCCTAAGGACCGATTGCATATCACGTCAGAGCATGCAGATTTCCACAGGTTTATCTTCATTTTGATACAAGAATTTTTACTCAATTATTTATGTTAGAAATGGTACCAAAAAAAAAAAAAAGGAAAACTGAGACATGTGCTATGATCATGACAGCATTGCAAAATGTGCTTGCATTCTTTCTTCATGAAGTATGCGGCGGAGATTGTGACAAGGAGTAGCAGCGGTCTAGCCTACCATTGTGGTATTAGTCATGTAATGGCTATAAAAAGTAAATCTTTCAGTTGTAATCTCTTCCAGATTGGACATTATCCCTTTTTTTTCTAGTTTCTGATTTGTGTTGATGTTTGGGAGTTTATAATTTCATACTTTGCATTTCAGGAATGGGCTTGGACTTCACCTTGTTTATGTTACAATGAAAAAGATTTTCTGTTTATTTAATGAGGGCTTTGTTTCTGTTTATTAAATGAGAGCTATGCTTAAGAATACTTTTTGTAAGTATGCTATTGTCACACCTTCATCTTCCAGCGATCCAGAGAGAAAATATCAGCAGATAGACTGTTGAAGCAGAGGGAGGAATTCAGGGCCAGCTAAGGGAGTTAGTTGCAGGGGCAGGGAAGAGAGGGAGACAGCAGGCAGAGGCATGGGTGCTGTTAAGAGGGAGATACTTGGGATAAGCTTCCATGTGAATATCACTGCTGATTTCAGAAGGTTTAGGTTTGGTTGTAAATAGGTTTGAAGATACACTGCTTATAACTTTCAGGCACTTAGTAATCACAGAACTTCAAATAATCTCACTGACAGCTGTACTTCCTCCTTAAAATAGAGAAGATGGGTTAGAGTGCAAACAGCATTAAGATGGAATTTTACTTTAAAATGACAGTTTTTGTTTACAAAAGTAATGATTTTTACATGGAACTAAGTACCACTTAGTCAAAGGCAGTATGCAACATGCTGCATACCTCTAGAGCTATGGACTTATTTCCATTACTCTTGCTTGCTCACGCTGTATTGCCCAATAAGGAAACACCTTTGTTGATTTCGTGGTGCTTTGAATCTCTTTATATGAAAGCTTGTATATTATAGCTGCCCCAGGCATGATGACAGCACTGGCAGTAGATTACAGAAATAATTGCACAGTGAAGCTTAATACAAGCATGGTGCCGGTATTGAACAAAGTTGGTCTTGTAAAATGTGTCTTTGTAAGTTACCACAATGAAAATAAAAGGTCAAGAATGAACATCCGAGCCTATTGCTTACAAAGCAAATAAACTGTGAAAGGAAAAGCAGTACCTTGAAGAAAAGGAGGAGTTATAGGATAGAGCTGAGACTTTTAGACATGCGGAATTGCTATCATATACTTAACTCCATCAGTCAGACCATTCCCTAGCGTTAGATTGTGTGAAATGAAATAAAAACAACAACCTGAATTTTGCTAGCCACTGATAGTGTGGCTTCTGTAGCTGGACAGATGACCCTTTGTCCTGCCAAATGCATTCTCAGCTATGGTACCACCACCTGTTACTTTACACAGAAGAAGCGTTGTTAGTGTCTTTTGCCAGATGTGGTTTAAATCTCTCACTCTGTGGCAATGAAAATACTTTTATAGACAAGTGAAGGTGTGTCAGACTTAGTTTGTATAGGCAAGATAAAGTTTGTGAGTTTGCTGCTGTTGAGAAGGAGCTGAAAAAAGTAATACCTGGGCATAGTGTGTAGCGTGCACTCATAGTGGAGTTACGCCTGCTCGTCACTGTCGTAAAATGCTTGCAAAAACATAATCTTTAACACAGAAACTTTTAAAAATAATTGAATGGAGCTTATTGCATTTCAAAACTTTGTTCTCAACTTTTTTTTTTATTGTTGAATGCATATATCCTTCAAGCTAATGTGTATATCTGAAAGTTAAAAATGTAAACATCACTTTCTTCGTAACTTTTTAAAAAATTAAATGAATTCTTCATTCTTATGTTATCATAAGGACTAATTTCTGTATGAAAGAGGTCTCAGATTTGACTGGAAGTGCACTCAGTCTCTAGAACAAATTTCTCTTCCTGGTCTGTTCTTTCATTTAAAAAAAAATTTTTTTTTTTTTTTCTTCCATCTCTGCATTTCAGGTTGACACAAGGTTTTGTTCATTTTCACCACTGTGACTTCAGGTAATTGTTGAAAGCCGTGATATGAGCAAGAAGTTTAAAGTTTCCCTGACTTTGGGATGCGTTATTTCAGCTATAGGATTACATCACAGTCTAGGTGCATATATCACCTGTAGTGTCCCTGCCTCAGTTCCCCAGGAGGACTCTTTCTACCCCTAAGCTGTGTTTTCCTGAAGCAGTAGCCCTCTACTTCAATGTGCTCTAGGTTGGATCATCAGGCTAACATAGGTTGTGGTCACAGTGGCAATGCCCTTCCCTTCTCACCTTCTCTTAATTGCAGCTTAATTGACAGGTTAGCTAATGTCTCAACTCTCTAGGTGAAACAATGCTGTACAGGCTGTTGTTACTTAACCCCTATGTCTGATTACTATTCGCATGTAGGCAGTTGCATAACTCTGCCTGACTCAAAGAAAAAGCTCTTCAACTATTGGCCCAGCTCTTGTTATCTTCCTCCTGTGCAGGTATCTACTTTGAAGAAATGCTTTATTTCTATTTTATTTATTTTGTCCTACATCATTCTAGACTAGCAACTTAATAACAAGGAAGTAAAACTGAAACACATAACACGCTGTGCGCTTAAAATATAAATAACACCTCACTCTTCACTTTAGTGGGTAGGGCTTGCTCTTGTTGCAGGAGTCTTGAAATGCTGAAGTTTAGCAAAAGAAAAGCTGTACAACCTGAACTTAGGAAGGACACAGGTTTTGTGTTATCTGCAGTGAGAACCTGACGCTGAGTATCAGACCATAAATGAGCAACAAATGTAATCATAATTTAGCACATTAGCTTATTTCTCTACTTTATTTGTCACCCCCCTATTCCTTTTCTTAGTGTGTGTGTGGGGAATATCTGATACGCTAAATTCTAGACAAATAATGGCCAGGCAAACAAAACTTATTCTCAGATTGGTGTTTATAATAATCACCCCCCATATAGCTCCTCCTAGGAACTCTGAAATCATGACTGTTTTTCAAACATCTCAGTGGTGAAGGATGGTGAAGATAATTAATTATCCAGTAAACCAATTCCAGTTTCATCTCTGTTCTATTGATCATGCGTGTAAGTAATAAAACTGCTTTCTTTGGTATGTGTTGTCTGAATCCAAATCACCACTATACCTGTTAGTTGGTGGCAGTCTTTTCTGGATAGTCCTCATTCTAGCTAGTCTAAATTCAATTTATTGCTTCTATAACTGGACTTTACTTCTTTAGAATCTTGTTTGTAGTACATATACCTAACCAATATTTCTACCCAGGAGATGTTTAGTTTCAGTTTATAAATAAATGCTTTACCTTTCAGGATAAAGGTACAAGGCGCTGGATGTCTTAAGTCTCTAATTAAATGAACAGGAGTAGGCTTAGATCTGATCCAGTTCAAGCTTTCTGAAAATCTACTTTCCTTTTGTATTAATAAATTTATTTCAGTCTAAGAGGAGTTTGGCCTGTGAGAACTACTATTCATGATAAAATTCTTGGTATTTTTGCCTGTAATTTTGAGAATTAGAATCTCTAAAATTGAAGAAATGCAATTATGGTGGTGACTTGAAGTGTGGCTTCAAATGCTATTTTCTCAACTAATATGTTTTCCCATACAATAATTACAACGAGCAACATAAAGAAGCACCCAAACAAAAAAGTTGTGCTTCGTTTTTTTGTTTGTTTGTTTGTTTTATTTTTGTTTTGTTTGTTTTATTTTTTTTCCCCTCCTACCAGCAATTATTAATAAAGCACTGATTTTTCTGCATTAGTCAGTGCAATGTTAATGATGTCTCTCCTGGGGGACACAGAGAGCATCATTTTGGTAGGACTCATATTTTTCTGCTATCATTGGAACTTAGCAGGCATAAGAACTGCACAGTGAAAGCTACAGTGCTACTGATTTAAGAGATAATAGTATAGGCCTGTCCCAGTGTATCATGCTAAACTTTTCTGTGATAATTTGTGATACAAAAGGGAGAAGTTTATAATCTTGAAAGGTACAAAAATTACATTGGTTTGAATAGAACCGTGAAGAACATATCCATTACATGGCTCAGAAAAAATGAGGTTTATTATTTGGGAGGGAAAAATAATCTCTAGGAAAATTAGTTTTCCACAGTATTTGAAAAGTTAATAGCAGGTTGGGCTCTGCACTCAAGCTGTGTATACACAAACCCAGTGTTTTTCAGCAGGTGAAGCTTCTGACTTGAGGAGGTTCAAGAGAGAGCTGTATGTGGGGGAAAAACTAATAGGGTGCAGTCACTACTATTAATAACAAAAGCTACTACTTACCCCAGCAGAAGTAAAGACTGTATGAAAAGCGGTAGCTTTGAGAGTTGTAGAATTTGGAAGTGGAATATGCCTATCTTTATCCCTAGGCTTTTCAATTAAATTCAGTCTTAGTAGTAGCTGTAAATGAATTGGTTAGTAGATGGAAAATATTGCTTTAATTGGTCACTTTGGATTAGACTGGTGATACCAGTCTGTTTCTTGGTGAAGAAGTGTCTGCACTAGAAAAATTTAACATCCAAACTGGCACTAATTCCTGTCCTTCTTTTCAGCTTTAGCAGAATTGCTGAGAATGAATTGGCCACAGGCTGATGCATCCATTAAGTCCTGAACACATTCCATATAGATTAGGGTTCAAAAATATTAGTATGTCACGCTGGATAGCAGTTGAATTGTCTTGTTGCTGCACAAAGGATTTCAGAGCTGTTAACTACCTTATGCAAGTCCTTGAACATAACTGTTAAGTTCATCTGAAGGCAAGTTCTATTTCAAAATTGCAATATGGAATGCATCCTACCCACTTTCCAACTCCAGATGTTTGCTGTTCAGCATGTTCTGTTACATGTAAAGACAATGAATTAGATATATTCAGCTTGCAGCACTGTATGGCTTTAGGCATAGCAGGGCAAGCAGAGCTGTCTTCAGCTGAAACCAGTTAGCACATCCACAAGTGTTCTGTGGTTTATGATTTTTTTTTTTTAGTTTCCAGCAACAATGGCATTTGAAAGGTTTATGTTTTGGCTGGTAAAGGAATTATGTCTGATGTCAAAACACTGGAAAAATGGTGTTGTGCAATGTCTATTGCCTAGGCAGTTGATGGGACCTAGCATTACCATGAGCTGTAGTAAGGGAGTTGGAAAGTATTTTGGAGGCTGCCCAGTCCTTTAACTGTCTTTTACTGCTGTGTCCTGAAGGTAAATGTGGCTCTGATGGATTCTAGCCAGCTCATTTCTCCTCATGTGAGAGACTTGTTCTGCTGTCATTGCAAGGTGTGTGTTCATTCTTTTCAATATTCATAAGACATATGGATGGGCTTAATGTGATTTAAAAAGAAATAGGATTAGCCAAACCACGAAAACATAAAGGATTTGAATAGCATTAGAAAGGGGCACTATGAGCAATAGAAAATACTCTTAGTTTAGCTGTCTGTAGTCACATGTATACTCAAAAAAACTCAGAGTACAAAGCATCATGACTTTCTACAATACTAGTTTTCCTTTTAGCCCCTTTCCCGTCTTGATCAGTTGTAGAAGGCATTCCTATTTGTGACCTGGGATTATTTCTTTGCCATGTTCTTATTCTTTTGTACCCGCACCTCATATTAATGACTGGGAGGAGCTGCAATTTCTGACAACAGCAACAAAATCTCTTTTGCTTTTTACCTGCTTGTCAAAGAGAAGGCCATGTGGCAAAGGGCTGTCTTGCATTTGAGGAATTACTGAATCTCTAAGCACAATGTTTCAATTTAGATGTTGGGCTGAGATTCGGGAGAGTTGGTTTAGTTGCTGACTGACAGAACTCTTGTGTGAGTTTTGTCTATCATGACAGCCTTCCAGAAAGATGGAGAGGGACTGTTTATAAGGGCATGTAGTGATAGAACAAAGGGTAATTTTTTTAAACTAGAGCAGGGTGGATTTTAGATTAGACATTCTTTACTATGAGGGTGGTGAGACACTGGAACAGGTTGCCCAGAGAAGCTGTGGATGCCTCATCCCCAGGGGTGTTTAAGACCAGGCTGGATGAGGCTTTGAGCACCCTGGTCTAGTGGGAGATGTCCCTGTCCATGGCAGGGGGGTTAGAACTAGATGATCTTTAAGGTCCCTTCCAACTCAAGCCATTCTGTGATTCTATTTTGAAGAATTCTCATGTGCTACAGAAAAACGGGTCCTGCAAATATCTTTTGAAACACTGACTTCTGTGGCCATGAAAGTTATCCTTTTTTGCCAGTGATGTGGCACCCACTTTTTGTCCCTAATAAACATATAAGAGCACTGGTATGGTGAATATTAAATGCTGTTAATGTTGGCGTAAGTAATGATGTTTTATAGGCTGTACCTGTCACATCAAGATATCCCTTGTACTTAGCAACCTTGCGAGTGGTGGGGAGGCTTCAGGATGAATGCTTGGTTTGAGTTATGTTGCAACTGTCCTCCTTAATTCCATCCTTTGTCTCCTTCATGGAGACAGATGTTTCCAGGAAAGGTTTATCTTCACGGACACTGGAGAAATTTTAGCAGTAAACTTTAGTATTTATACTATTTGAAATATATGTGCCTCCAGATATCGCAAGCAGAGATGATTCCTTTAGCTCCACGATTAAAAGGGTCAGACTTAGAAACAGATGGCAAACATGGTCATAAGCACTATTGGTTAAGGCAGTATATTGCAGAGGGAGCATAGAATACTTACGTGCAGGACCAGATCCCAAGAATTAACCTTGTCTGTTTGGCCCATTGGAGAATGACAAATCTCAAACTCAGCATCCGCTGAACACTAATGGCATTTGTGCTAGTGAATTATTGGCCTGTAGGGAAAACTTCGGAGGACCATTGTCTTTATTTCAGCTAACCTTGTGTTTATACTGTGGTGAAGTACTTGCAGCACACTGCATGTAGTTTATTTTTCCAGATATTCAAGTACACCATTCCTTGTGCATTAATTCCCGACTTGTTCGTATTTATATGCATGTATACACTATCATCAAAAGAAGTTCTGCAGTGACAGCCGTTGTCACTATTTAGTTTGGAACCAAGTCACTGGGACACTAGCTTTATAGGTTTTACTTTGTGAGCTGCTTATGCTTTTCTTTTTGCTACATTGCTTTAGCTATACACTATGAAGAGTTGTTCAGAATTGCCTTTTAAGATCTGATTTGTCAGAGAAAGGAGTAGAGGAAGAGCTGCTCTCGGTTGCACATGCACAGGAAAAAAAAAAACTCCTGAGAAGCAAGAAGCCTCATGAAGTCCAAACAGTGCTGTAGCATTGAGGATTTGTTTCCATTTCTGAGAAGAGCAAGAAAATATTTAATCCCCTGAGGCTGAGAAGCACAAACAACTCTGGAAAAGCAGGGTTAGCTACATTTCTTAACCAAAGAGCAGTAGAGAGTGTGTAACTTTCTCCTCTCCCTCTGGCAGTCCTGTTTCTGTGTGCTCACAATAGGTGCAGTGGTCAGAGTAAAGTATTTATAGCTAGTACAGCATAATTACTTTAGGGTACTGATTTAACAGAAAGTACCAAACTAGAAAAGCCACCAAATTTTGTTTTGTTTTGGTTTGTTTTTTTTCTAAATAAATCAGTCCTAAACTTTAGCATATATACATAAAGAACAACTTAAAAGGATATTTATTTATAAGCAAGGATCTTTAATGAACTGTTGTTATACAAAATTCAATACTTCATGTCCTATTGTTATTAGTGGGAAAACTTGATTTTGCCCCAATGGGACATGGATCTGGCCTATTACCTATTTCTGTAATAAAATCCAAGAGGGGGAAAAAATAATTGCCAAAGATGCTGTGCAATAATGAAGGTAATTCACATTCACTGCCCCTTATTCACTTCTACCTCTGATAAAACTCTTGCAGAAATATCACATACTACTCTGTTTATAATCCTCCTTAAGATATATATATATATAAATTCTGTACTCACAGTAAGGAAAATGGGTTAATATACAGTTTGAGGTACAAAGCATACTAATGATGTTGATCTCTATTTTTCGATTTGTGAATGCTAGAAGGCAAGTCAACTGGAAAGAACAAAAGATTATCTGGGTTCAAAACAAGCAAATAAAAATGTTGGAAATTTAATTAATCCCCTGCTAGTTTGTCTGAAAAATACCTAAATTTGGTTACCTCTGACTCCAGAATTTTGAGAGATCATTCAACTGCTGATGCAATCGAATTTAAGCAATGGGATTTTAAATTACATGTTTTTTTAGTACAGCTAATTGGTATAGTTAGAAAATATAAACAGTAATGGAAAAAAAAAAAACACTCAAAAAACAACAAACCAGGAGCAAGGGTGCAGGTTTTTAATGTAGCAATTCAGAAATTTGTAGAACAGCCTCTTTTGAATGCTGACATTAATTTCAGATGTGCCTTAACATAATTCCTACCAAAGGATTTTGCTCCTAGTGCAGAGTCTATGCAACGGCAACAGCTGAATGTTTATGTGGAGCTCTGTGTAGTAGATGTATAACTGCAGTGATTTAAAAGGAATATTGATATAATTATGCTCTGAGGGCACAGTACTCTGCTAGCACTACTTGCAATGCAAAAGATTACAGGAAGAAGAAAGTATCTCTTAATACTGCATAGATTACCTTCTTGCCACAGCCAATGCTGGGCGTATTAGTTGGAAAAATTAATTTCGATTCTATTCTGTTTTATAAACATGTGCTAAACATGCTTATTAGAGGGATTGATTTTTTACACATACCCCCTTCCTCTCCTCTCCCAAGAAAAACGATACCTTGCCAATCTACCAGATTTTTTTGTTTTTTTTCCCCAGAGTTTTTGAATTGTGTCAATTGGTATGAAGGTGTGTGATCTACTTAGTATAGTATGTTGATATTCTTCAAATGTCTTTTGAAAAGAGCCCTTATAACCAGCTCTTGAAGAAATTAAGCTTGATGAAGTAAGTGGAAAGGTCTTTCTGTGGATGAACACTTACTTAAGGACAGGAAATGAAGTTGAGGTAAAAAAAGTAAAGCTTTCACAATGGAGAGGGGGGACTGATAAAAACTTCCTTCTAGCTCACCATTTCTGGGATTTTGCCACTTACATATTTATGAATGAGCTGGAAATGGGATGGAAATAAAAGCATACTTAACTTTACTCAACTCTGAAAAGCTTGCAGTAGAGCTAGAGTTGATTATGAGTATATGGAATAGGCTTTACACAAGCTGAGACTGAAGAGACCAAGGCTGCTCTGCCTAGAAATAGTCAACCTCAGAGAATATGATACAGGCCTGTAAAGTTATGAAGTGAAAAATTTCCTAGGGAAGGATCACTGACTATCTCCCATAGCACACAAATTAGATAATTATGAGATTGAACACTAAAACAAAAGCAAGTTATTTTTTTCACATGATGAGTAGTTCAATTTTTTAGAATTTGTCAATTGTCAGAGGATATTTTAAAATTCAGAGAAGGTACACAGGGGTTATAAAAGGCTGAGACAGTTTTAGGAAGGACTCTCTGTTGGGTGCTATTAACTGTGATGAACTGGAGGAAATATTCTACTTGGAAAAGTCCCATAACTGACTGCTAATGATAATAAATATTGCATGCTAGCTGTTCTTATATCCCGCATATGGTTTTTTTATACTCTTCATCTGCATATATTTCTCCAACCAAGAGAACTCCAGAGTCTCAGCACAGCTCTGTTGCTCTGTTGCAGTGTATGGAAGTTGTCAAGTTACCTGAGCTTTCCACTGTTTGGAACCACTAAGCAATGCAAAGAGGGTTTTCAAGAAGTGTTTAAGCTTATGTAAGTACTTGTTACTGTCATTGTTACTGTATATTATTGCTGCTGCTTTCTGTTGCATAGCACTTATGGAGTCCTTGCTTATTATATGAATGCCAGACTGCACAGAAGGAACATACATTTAAGGAACTAAGAGAATTATATAGATGGCTATAATATCCCTTACTACACATTGATTTTTACAGTTGGCTTTTCCAGACCCTGAAATATGTAATGTTTTTCATAAGGATTGAAGTGGCAGTTTTAAGTACCACAGAACAAACTCATACTGGCTGAGTGGAGTCCTATATCTTTCTGGGTTTGGCTTGGTCTGGTTTGGTTTGTTCTTTTCCCCTGTGTCTTTTAGATGCAGGCACAAGACCTGAAGAAAAATCCCAGACATTGAGTAAGATGTTTCTGGATATCAACTTTTTAGGGTCAAGTCTAACTCTAGTGAAGAAGAAGCAGGAGCTGTTGTATTGAACAAAGAGGGAATTTGGATTAGAAAAAGTGTTTCTGTTTGTTTGGAGTAATTTCTATGCAATAATTCAATATAAAAAATTACTCTTTGATTACCAGTAATCTATGAATATACATTTCCACTCTGCTAGTTTTTATACAGTGCAGCATATTCTCTTCTGCTCTGCAGTTTGCACGTTGTCCCATAGGGTGGATGATGCTGGGATCACATCTTGGGGGTGTTTGTAAAAAACGAAAACTAAAACCAAACCAAAAAACAAAAAACAACAACAACCAAAAAAACCAAAAAACAAAACAAAAAAACCACAAACAAAACCCACACACACAAAAAAACCCCACAAGAACAACAAAAAACCCAAACCCCCACAACAACAAACCAAAACCCACAACAACAAAAAAAAAAGAAACACAAAAAAACCCCACCACAACAAAAACAAACAACAACCACCCCCATAAGTGTAAGTATGGTAAAGAAAAATGGTGTGCCCAGCCCAGATTTATTTTCCAATTGAATGGTTGTTATGAGCTCTGCAAGGGAGCTTTACAAAATCTTAATTTGTTGCCACAAACTTGTGATTAGAATTCTAACAGAATGCTTATGTGTTCAGGGACTCTGTGGCTTCAGATGATTTTGGATACATACTTATCTGGAAGTTAGTTTTGTTAGATTCAGATTATGTTCTGATGTATGGTCGCAGACCTGTGCTGGGACTCTCTGTTAATGAGTTTTAACAAATGAAAATGAATTGTTGTATTTTATTTTCCTTGCCCAGGCAAAAGAAGAGGGCATTTTTTTTACGTTGGAAAACTGTAGTTTTATTGCCCACAGAAATCTTTAAACAAAACTCCCCAGAAACACCCCACACCAAACCAAAACTCTAGGGGAATGTGCTCCAAGACAATGCAGTAGCCATAAAATACTTCTCCTCGTGCACCTTTCCAAAGTGTAAATTTGCCTAGGGTACTTATGACATTTTTGCAGTCATGTCTGTAGGTTCTGGACACAAGTATAAACCAAAGATGCAACTATGGCTTTCTTAAAATAATTGCTGGGTGCCATAATGATTCCTTAGAGGCATTCAGTGCTTTCCTTACTGAAATCTATGGTGTGAGCTGGGCTAATGCTAGTATAGATGCCAAGCTCTGACAGTCAGGTGAGAGGTGGCTTAAATACATGCCCACCAGGGTGTCCTGAAACCTCTTTGGCTTTCAGAAACATCCAGAATTTGGAATAAGTCAAGTTTGAGAAAGTTCTCTAATAGAGTAGAGTAAAATGGGGTGGGTGACTACTATTGAAAGCTTTCATTTTCTTGGTACGAAGGATACAAACAAATGGAAGTATGGGGTGTAGTTTCCTAGGTTTTCATCCCCTCAAAGTTTCCAGGTTTTTTGTTCTAAAGTAGAAATATGAGATCAATTTTGTGTGTCCTTAGAATTAAGGATTATAAACTTGGTGATTATGTTGCTGATTACAAAAATATTTTAAGTGAAATCCTATATTTTTGCCTTCCTATCACCTCTCATTTTTCTAGGTTAATAAAAGTAAAGCCAGTAAAGGCCAGAGAAAGAGAGCAGATTGCAGTGCACAGAAGCACACCTTCTTATTAGATCCACTTGATTTTTATTTTTTTTTTGATTTACTGTGTAAAATAAAGAATACCCTATTTCCAGTTTAATGGGGTTCATTGGTGTGAAAATGATTACTATATTCTCCAACATCTCTAATTAATTGAAACTTAAACCTGTCATATCTTCCTTTTTTTTATTAGGATGGCACTGTATTTGTGTTGAAACATCTGTCATCTTGTCATGTGTATGAATGCTTTTTCCTAATGGTCAGCTTGTCACAGTTAATTAGTCTTTAGACATATGAACAGTCATAAAGCAATGTGACTTTGAAAATTGTGTTTCTAAACAGCCATAACTCTGAACTCTAAAGAGACAATGTACTTACTAGATATTTGTTCAGTAAAGCAGACTGTAAACTACCTTCATTCCCAAGGGCTGAGGGAACATGCACTTTTCTGTGTAGAACACTTCTTGCATTTACTTTTACATTTGCTGCGTGCTTGTATCCAGTTTTGATTTCTTCACTGTTTTTTAATAATGATGTACAATTGTACAGCTAATTTTCTGGATTTTTGAAGTTCCTTCCTGAGCTCCAGGAAAAAAAAAAAAAAAAAGCCAGTGCTGACTAGTGGGTTTTTTTTTTTTGTGTGCTTCTGTTTTGCATCTCCTCTTTGATATCAGAAAGCTGTGACTGTCCTCTGAAAACAAAATGGACATCAGATTTCCCCCTCAATGACTGACCATCTGTAACAACTTTTAAATACCATGACTTTACTGTAGGCTTTTAGATCATTTGGAAGGGTATGACAAGTCAATAAATTTGAATTTGCATCCAGACTTGAGAGACATCTGACATCAGGTTTATCATTCAGACTTATTCTTGTTTTTAACTTCTTAATGTTCCATCCAATCATCAGACATTCAGAATCCTCCAGGAGAGTTTCATTTCCCTGTCGGGTTAGGTTCTATTCCATAAAAGAAAATGGGGAAAAGAAAATGGGGAAAAGAAAATTAACTCAATAGAATGAGTCCATTCATAAAAAATAATAAAATAACATTCTAGCAGGCGCTATAGCAAGCGTCTTAGTAACCTGATATTTTTGCAAGAGGCTTTTTCTACCAAAGGTAATTCATGATGCCTTACACTCTATTCATCCTCTTTTAGATAAGGTGATTTCCATTTCACAAGAATTAATGCTTCAGCATATAGGAACCCATTTTTCTTATAAACTCTCATTATGGTGTTCTGAAGAATAGGTAATTCCAGGAAGATCAGAAGCTAGTGGTAAATGTATGTCTGTAATGAAATCTATTCAGTTTCCAAAAACATAGCAACTTATATGTCTTAAATTATAAGATGATTCCCCTTTTCTTCAGTATAATAGTCTCAGTAGACTTTAAAAAATATTAATAGGGATGGAAGGACTATACAGGGGGAGAAGGCCTGAATAGCTGGTGTAAGAAGCTAACAAAATGGGCTACAGGTACCTATGTATGGTATTTTATTAAGAGTATTCTGAATTCCAGTAGACAATGAATACCTCATTGATCTCCATGTGTTTGGAAAGAACGAGTAGCTGGTGCCTCCTAAGCTTCCTTCCCTCGCTTTATAACCTGGGAGTTATCTGTCTTCTGAGTTTTGGATTCTGTATGAGCACCTGACACAGAGTGGGGGATATGGATACCATTTGCTGGTAAATGCTTAGGAAAAGCATGATAATCTCTAGTATCCTCCCCCAGAGGTGAGGGCTGTGCTTCCAAAGGTAGCCACAAACTAAGAAAGTCACTAAGAGAGTAAGTAAAGTAGGCCTATGTGGCATGGGCAGTGGACATCTGAGGTGGTATGAAATCAAAGAGCACCCATATCAACAGACCTCTGTCTAGCAGATTTTGGGATTAGAGGACTTTGGAAAGCTGTGTTTTAAGGACTGACCTCTGGGTCTTTCATAAGAGGCCCCTTCAGTCTTAAGAAATTTCAAGAAGAATCAATTAGGGCAGATCTTTAGAGGAAAAAGAGGTAATTGGAGACAATGTTATTAAATCTGTCAGTGGCCAACTAAGGCTGTTTTATCAAAGCTGTAACTCTGTGTGGAGCTGCAGTTTTCCAGCACCTGTCCAGTGCTTTACAGTCCTTGCATGTAACACAGCTATTCCTCTCTTTGAATCAAGCATTCCACCTGCAGCCTGACTGCTCTAGGAGAGATCCATGACAAAATTACAGAAGATACATAACTAGTTCTATGAACCAAGCTATAAGCAATCTTACAGCTCCACGTACACCCTAACAAGCAATAACACTATGTGTCTTGGACATGAAAACAGCTTGCCAAATGCTGCAGTAACAGAATAAACAAACATTAACAAAATGGAGCCCTGCTCTGATAAATATATGGTACATTACATTGTGAAAATGAGACTCTCAGGACCAGATTCTCCTCATCTGATTTGGACCAGCTCAGCCTCATTAACTGACGTGAATTTACACGAGTTCTGTAAAAATTTGGGTCTAAAGTTATGGGTTTCTTCCCTCCTTAGGGGTGATTTGCAAACCACGTTTCTTTTATTCCGTATGGCGTCTTTGGATTATGGTGCAGGAATTCAGGCTTGGCCTTGAGAAAAGCAAAGACTCTGCAGCTTACCCAGACCAGATTTGATCCATAGTCAGGGAAGCTCTGCTGTAACAACATGATGAATCAGGTAAAGGTAGCTAGCTGGTAAATAGCTAGGAGATCCTCAGGTTGCCTTTTGAAGGCTGATTTTGAATGGATAAATCATAAATACAGTTTCTCCTGTAGACAAAGAAGGTTCTTCTCTGAAATCAGGCTTGACAATAAGCATTCTAAATTGTTCTGGGTCTGCAGAGGTCAAGTATTGCTAAGGCTCATATGATCACTATTAGATATACTTATGGGTTATCCCATAACTTCTCCAGAATCTCAAAAATATTCTTTGTGTGTTGTGCTTTGTTGCTAGCTGCCAACTACAGAGTACCTGTCACGTCTCTTAACACACAAAAGCGTCAGAGGGAAGAGAACTGGTGTATGTGTGAATGCATCTCTAGCCATCCAGCACCACCCAGACTTGCACATGTGTTTAATGGAGATTTGGGAATTGTGGAATAAATATCACAGAGACATTCAGATGGGGAGGCAGCTCTGAAGATCAAATGGCCAAGTCTCCTGCTCAATGTGGGGCCCATGCAAAGGCCAGATCAGGTTGCTAAGGGCCTTGCTCAATAAAGTTTCAAGTATCTTCAAGAATGGAGGTTCCTCAGATCCCTGTGCAACGTGATCTAAGGCTTAACTGCTTTCTGCGATTATGCCTTCTTGAGCTGGGGATTGTTGTCATCTTCAATTTAAACCCAATTATTGCAGGACATCTTGCTGCTTGTGTCTGTACTGACATTAACCGATCTCTGGCTTCAGAGGTTTTGTAAGGCTGCTCTTACAATTTATTGTGAGATTTTATAAGGGATTTGCCAGACTCCATTTTTTTGTTTGTTTGTTTTCAGCTGGCAAGCAGAGATTGAGGAAAAACCCAATTATTTAGCAGAACTTTCAAACTAATTAAGTCAGAGGTAACTTCAGGACAGCTGTCCTTGTTCTGAGTTCTCTTGAACTTAAGAAACCTCAGCTGAGGAACAAGACTTTGAAACTTACTTTGCTTAAGCCTATGTCTGCAAGAAATAAATGAGGGGAGAAGTAAATCTAGTATGGTATATGCCATTTCAGCTTGTCAGTGTAGCATCAGCTTGCAGGTGGTGCTGCAAATATGTTGTGCAGTATATTGTGTGCAGAAATATATTGTGAGACCTGAAAAGCAGGTGACAACTGCATATTTTTGTCTTTGCATGTGATTTAGAGAAACAGACCTACGATTTAATCAGCTGCTGATCTGAACAGTTGGAAAGGATAAATTCATATGGAAATATGAAATATTTTAATTAAAATACACTGCCCTACTATAATGATTTTTACATACTATGGCTATAACTCACTATCTCGAATATTTCTCTCCAAGAAAAGTGGATAAGTGCTTGTCTTGCACCACTGTTATTTTATTTTTCATAGGGATGTTGAGGCTGCCAGGTTCATCCTGCAGTATAATTTGGAGACTCTTCTCGATTTCATTAACTGACCACAGTCTTCTGGTCACATTCTGCAGGTTCACCTTGCTTTTGATTCTGGAAATTCCTTTGAGATATTTAAATGATAATGTGCTCTGAACTCTTCTTGTTTGGAACTTTGTATTCTACCAACTGCCACTGTACTTTCTTGCAGTAGCTAACAGTTGCCTTTTGTGCAAGTAAGTCACAGAGTCATTGGAGTTGGAAGGGACCTCCAGAGATGATCTAGTCTAATCCTACCACCACAGCAGGTTTGCCCAGAGCGCATTACACAGGATCACATTAGGTGGGTTTGGAATCTCTCCAGAGAAGGAGACTCCGCAACCTCTCTGGGCAGCCTGGGCCAGGCTCTGGCAACCTCACAGGAAAGAATCACAGAATGGTAGAGGTTGGAAGGGACCTCTGGACACCATCGAATCCAACCCTCCTGCCAGAGCAGGATCACCCAGGGCGCAGGCCACACCAGAACAGATCCAGTCAGGTTTTAAAAGTCTCCAGAGAAGGAGACTCTACAACCTCTCTGGGCAGCCTGTGCCAGGCTCTGTCACCCTCACAAGAAAGAATTTTTTCCTTGTATTTAGATGGAGCCTCCTGTATACCTGCTTTTGCCTGTTGCCCCTTGTCCTGTCACTGGGCACCACTGAAAAGAGTCTGGCTCCATCCTCCTAGCACCTGCCCTTTAGATATTTACAGACATTGATAAGGTCTCCTCTCGGTCTTCTCCAGGCTAAATAGTCCCAGTTTTCTCAGCCTTTTCTTGGAAGAGAGAAGTCTTCCTTATATTGGCTGCAGTTCAGCACAAATCCAGATTCTGACAGAATTTTTCATGCTTGCTCTTGAAGGACATCATTATCTTCTATGCACAAATAAAAGAACTTCACCAGTTATCTTGAGCAGAATTGCTTACAAATGCATACAACACAGATGCCTTTTACACTTTTCCTTCTTCCTTTAGAGATCAAGAAATGTACTTCTTGAAAGTGATCTCTATGTGAATCTGAGGAAATTACGTGAGGATTATGTGGAGGAAGTACTAAATTAGCTCTGTCTCTTCTCCTGCCCTTCTCTCTAGTTCTCTGGACAGTACATCCAATTGAATCTACTGCAATAGAATAACTCAAATCTCTACTGGAAAACTACACTGTATTGGGAAAGCACAGAGCAGTCGATCTAGTGGAAGCTGGTACATCCTCAGATGAGTTGTCCTTACTTCCTTTAATCTTTGGAATAAAAGATAGAAACAGAAAAGATTATGGGTTTGGGGTTTTTTTGTTGTTTGGTGTGTTTGTGTTTTTTTTTTTTTCCCCCCCTGTAGTTTCATAAGCACTTAGAATTTTGAGGTATAAAAGAACTCCACTGAAAAATGCTTTTGTTTGTGTGAGATATCTGTAATAGGTTCAAAGAATCCACTATTTCAGAGATATCACTAGAGTAAATTCCCCAAAATGCAACATTTGAACATGCTACAAGTTGCTGATTTTGCTTTTACATTACTGTTATGAATTTTCTGTCATTTTTAAAGCATTTATAACTTTTTTTTAGAATCACATATATTGAATTTGGAGTTGAACTCTGACTTAAAAAAAAGGCAGCTTAGGTTTTATCAAAGCACAGATTCTTTCACAATTGGGTTAAAAAAATTTTGACAACGCAGGCTGGGACTCAAGGTTATTCTAAAATCTGACACTGTGCAAGTTTTGACAAGGTTTGGTGGTTTGATAAGAACATTCTAAGCACTTCTGTAGAGGCCCACACTTCATATATTTGACACAAAGGCTTTTCTCTGTAAGCGGTGTTTTCTGAGTCTCAGCCATGTGTTCAGAGATTAATGAGAATTTTCATCTTTGTTGTTGGTATTTTTGTTTGCCAGAAGCAAACTGTTTTTCCCTATTAGCAAAACGTTACTGATACTCTTATTAAAACAAACCAACCAAACAAAAAACAACCCACTAGGTGAAAATACAGAAGAGTAACTGTTGGTAACAATATGCTGATGCTATCCTTTTGTCTGCATCCTAATTGCATATGGGGGGAAGATTCCCTGTTATTTAGCCTGAAAGAGCTTTCTCTGCAGTCCTCCTGGTATCTGTGGGGAAATAAGTTAATACAGTGGAAGCCACATAATGTACACATTCTGTGCAGTGAAGGTGTATCCTGCATGCCATGTGTGATTGAAAACTAAGGAGCTGTGCCAGCCTCTTCAGGTCTCTCCATGCCAAGCTTCTGCTTCCCATGCAGGAGAAGCAATGAACAACTTCCGTTTAGAGACATAAACTTCAGTGAAGATTTTAAGTGTCAATTTACTAACTCGTTCAAACTACAAACCCTCACCCAGCAAACCATCTGTGGGATGCTGCTAGTTACTGGGCAGACTTGGATTGTTTGACAGTTGTGGCAGTAACATTATCTATTGGCTGACAGTGCTGGATCGAGAGCTGCAGCCTTGAGGGTTGGCGTGTGTGCAAGCTGGTGAGTAGGAGATTGTGAAACTGGGTACTGTGGCCAGGTTATTTAAGGGTCTTGCCTTCATCACTGTAGAAATGAGGCAGGCTCCAGTAAGGAGTGCATGTGTAACTCGCTGGCCCTAAATCTGAAGCAGGTTTTTTATGTGATGTGCTGGACTTACCTGTCACTTTGTACCTTATGTGACAACAGTAGGCCAGCTAGGTGTGTGTATATGAAGAGAGGTGCTGTATATGCATTGGGGGTCAGTGAGGCACAAGGATAATGCGAAGTGCAAGCTAAGGAATCCAGGTTGATTGAGGGTACATACTGGAGGGTCCTGAGTTTCTTTTTCACCTCTGTAATATTCTAGCAAGGCAACTTTTATGATGTCCTGCTTGATATTCAAGGCCAGCACAGCACAGGCAAGTAGCAGATTTGGGCTTTGAAAGACATACCTGGGCAGTGTAGCAGGACAGCATGGACACAGCTTGCTAAAAATCCTCCAAGGTTCCTTTGTGTGCAGCAGGAAGAGGGAAGGAAGTGTACCTAACAGTAGGGAAATCTGAATCTGGAAGCTTTGGAGAAGTCAGTTTAAGCCTTATAGAGTAGTTTTAGTGTAATTTACCTGCCAATAAAACTTCTGAATTATGTCTTTCCCAGTCTTGTAGCTTGACCCGATCTCTACAGCTTCATTAAATCTTTCAAAAAAACCTTTATTTGGACTTTGATGGAGATGTCATTTTTGAAGTAAGTGGAAAATTCTTGTTTGAACAAACCTTGATAGAACTTTTTTCGTCCTAAGGTTCCTATTTAAAAAAGGCCCCCTCATATCAAAATAGTCTACAATTTGGATAGAAAATAATCTCCAGGATGGCCGTGTTCCTGCTGTTGTAACATTCAAACTTACTATAGGGAGATTGACTGCAGAAAATATTCTTGGTTTTTCAACTTGGTTCTTCTGTATAGATTGTTTGCCTACTTCTAGTAATTTTCTTATTAGTCCATTCATGTTTTACTGTCAGGATCTCTCTGAATTGTAGAATTGCAAGAAGGAAATTATTTTGAGGAAAAAAACTAAGGTGGGCTTTCCCTGAGATTGAAAGGGAAAGGATTCTGACTGCGGAAGTTGTACAAATTAGCTGAAGGACTCTGGGAACCGTCACAATACTCAATACATGGTTTGACTTGGATATCAAATTTGATTGTGTTCCTTTCTAACTCTGGAGGCACTGGAAGTTCCCTCTAATGAGCCCAAAGGGAAGTTTGCTCGGAGCGTATTCCTCCCCACTGTAACACTTCCATGATGCAAATTACAGATGTGTGGTTGCAATCTCCAGTTGTGACAGGATTGCTGTGTTTGAGCTTTAATGAAGCTATGTGAAAATTATTTGGCAATATCAGGGCTCATTTAAAAACCTGTATTGATGATTAAGTGACAAATATCACTGTATCACTGGGAAAGTTGTCAGCAATAGTTACTGTTTCCATTGCCTTCAGCACATTCATCAAAGGGGTAACAAAGAGATGTTTATTTATTTATTTGTTTTACTTTTAATGGAAAAAATAGTAGTGTAGTCGTGTGGCTTTAAAATTCAAAGGTCTATAAATAATGAATTATTTCAGTGATGGTTACTGTTTCCCTATCTTTAGGAAAAATAGCATCTATATGTTGTACTTTGTCGCTAACAGCATACTTTAATATTTATGAACTGCCAGTTTTCTATAAACATAGAAAGTCAGTAGTTGTTACTGTAATGGTTTGTTATTTATATGCTTCTAAATTTTACAGAAGCAGAACACTATTAATATATTAAATTTGAACTAACCAGAAACATCCTCTTTACTGTTACATTGAACACAGTAACTTGAAAGCTACGGAAGTGCTGTCGTATGGCAAGTCACAGAAAAAAAATGGTCCACAACCCTTGGCTCAAGAGAGGTCAGCAGGACTCTGTGTGTGTGTGTGCAGGACCTCAGCCTGCAGGCAGGAAACAATTAAAGCAGCAAGGCTTTCTGTTCAGCATGATTTCTTATCTTGGGATGAATGGAGTCATTGTGGCAATAACTAGATTATGAGATGGATCTTGCTGCAGTTGCATAGCCCCGTTTTCTAAGAGAAGTTAATGTCATTTGAATTTTATGTGTGCTGCTGGTGTTTTGAGACACCTCCGGACATGTTATAGAAAGACTGTGATTCACTTCCTCTCAAGCTCAGTTTGTCCAGATCCTACAACACTGATGCATACAAGCATTTGTGATTTTTTTTTTATTTATTTTTTTATTTTATTTTTTTTTTCCTAAATAATTTAAAAACCTTTTAAATCTGAGAGTATTCCAGGCAGGTGCACTTGTTCTGAAATTTCAGCTCACCTCTGAGACTTAAGATTTATTTGATTCAACAAAATGGCATCTCAGAGGTGTAAAGTGAATCTTAGACATGTATTGAGAGAGCATTTTAGCTGTCTCAAGGTGGTTTGGTTTTGTTGAATTACCAAAGGACTTCTAGAAGTTCTTCACTGTTTGACAGTGGTAGCCATGTGTATGTTGCTACATGCCCCTTTTGGAACTTGTCTGAGTCATAATAAATATATGTGCTTGCTACATGAACTGGTCCACCACTTTATTCAAGAAGTGTCCAGTTCAATATTGTAATCATTTTTGCCTCTGGACAAACAGCTAAATCCCTGACTCTGTTCTTTTTGTAGATGAAGAAGGATGCAGTATTGCTTCTAATGTACAAAACGCTGACATGTGCTGCCTGTTTTGTTACTGAATAGCTTTCCTCTCTTCCTCTCTATCTTTCTAAGCATAGCTCCTCTGCTGCCACTTAAAAGGGTGTTTTTACAAAATATGATTTGCTTGAACAAGAGCTTCTGAATTATGTTCTTCAGGGCCTAATTTTTAGACATCTGGCACGGGAAACAGAATCCAGAATTTCGAAGGAGCTGCTTATGTCACCTAAAAGTGCAGGGAACAGAAAGGAAGAGGGCATTTCTGAAAGGCAATACAAAGAAACTTGCATGCTGTCTAAGGAGCCATCTAGAGCGAATAGAAACCACTGTGGTGGCTTCTGTCTTAATCTCCACTCTCCTCTAGAGCCTGGTTGCCTGCCAGTAGCTCCAAGAACGGTCCTTTGCTGTCTGTCATCTACAAACTAGGATAATCTTTTATGAGCAGGTTCCTGCCATTCATGTGTTTTTGTTTTATTCCAAAGAGCTGAGAAGTGACAATTCTTAGTTTTAAGACAGGAATTGAAAATCTACATATAGGTGCTTGGTTGTATTTTTAGCTACTTAAAAAGCTTTACCTAAAAGAAAAAGAAGGCATTTCTGAACATTTTGCTATTGGCTTAACGATAGACAGGTAAATAGGAGTTCATAAAGTCTGAAAGGTAGATATTAAAAAAGACGACCTTCTGAAGCTGATAACAGGTTTTATTTTAATATTTTGCTGTATTTACTTGTTAGACAAAAATATATTTACTGTAAAAATCTCCAAAGAACAGTCCACGTTGTGCAAATGGTTTTAGTATCTTTAAGAATTAACAAAATGTCCATTTGCTTCTATTTGCTCCACAGTTTCATGACCTTTATCTGTTCTGTAAATGAGTGTTTTCATGTTAGTTTACAATACATTAGAATATGAATAATTTGAATTATGGTGCATAGTCCACTCCAATGTACTTGGATAGCCTATAATTCATGCCAAAACTTGATTTCCAAGGCTTTGGCCGTAAAGACAGTGTCTGGCTCCACTGTGGATTTTGCAGAGCAGATATTTAAACTTAGATTTCTATAAAGTGTTCAGTGAATCTACTTCTGAATACTGCTCTAGACTAGAAGTAAAAAGAAAACCAAGAATGGGACAGATGGGAAAAAACCCCCAAAACAAATGAACAAACAAACAAACCCCCCCCCAAAACAAAACCCAAACCAACCAACCC